>JAOVYW010050289.1:0-24294 GCA_025775045.1 Hiodon tergisus
ATGATTTAATATAGCAACCGCCTAGATATTTCTCTTAAGAAAATTAGTTAGTCATGTTAGAGGACCGAAAACTAAAGTCGTGGTCTGAATGGTTGCCTGTTCAATATCCCGACAGAGGGCGCAAAGTGACTGCAAATAATCGCAGTAAACGATTTTAGACTAGAGTCTTTTCAGAAGTCTTTCATAAGTTTTTTAATTTACGTCTGTTTATTGAGAAATAATTAACACAATGATTATAATATTATAAGTAATGTTATTTTTCTAAAACTGTATTTGGATATGCTGCTGAGTTACAGCGGTTTTCTTTCACTAAGGTGATTAGAACCAAATGTTCCAAACAGGAACTTTTTTAGCTGGTCGTATCGTCAGAAATTTTAGCATTGCTGTTGAAATACCTTATCATTTTCTATGACAATTGTAATAACATTTATATGTAATTTTTCACCAATTTATCGATTATCGATTTATTTATTTTAGTTTCTTTTTCAGTAACCTACAAAGTACAAAAATATTATTATTAGCTCAATATTAGTTATTTATAAGAGCAAAGCTTATTGTCGGGAAGGAGTGGTGGCAGCACCTGTTTAGAAAATAAAAATGTAATTATGTTTTACTATTATACTCTAATACAAGTACCTACCTGTTGGTTTAAAAAAGGGGAGATAAATACATAGATAACAGTAAAACAATATTGTGGTTTATAAAAAAAAGAAAGAATCAAATATTTAAATCTTACCTGACATGCAATGCCCTTCACTGTGACGGTCTATGCTGCCCATTAGAGACAATGGTGTTCAAATGGAACAATGGTAGGCATTTCATTAGTGACACCAACACGAACTGAAAGATGTGGGAATTGAGGTCAGTGATATATACCTGACAGAGAGTTTTGGAATACTACAAGAGAAACAGGCCACTACATGGACAAAAGACAAGCAAGCACTGGATGTCAAATACATCTAAAACTAATAGAATATCAAATTAGTGTCATCCCTCTGTAGGGTTTTGAGTAGATGGGAGTACTGAAAATCCTGGGGAGGTTTGAAAAACTTTAAGGGAAGGGCTTGCTTCTCGTAAGTGAGTGAGTGGGTGAATTAATGAATCAATAAATGAATAAGCAATAAAATAATAGAAAGATTATTATTAAAGGCTCCTGTTGGGTTCTAAAATAAATGACCTGATTGTAAACGTTGAAGAGTGACTCATTGTCAAATGGTTCCATAATTAATATTAAATAAAAATCAATCTGTCAGATATTTTTAGTCATTGCACTAAACTACACTTTTATTCTTGAGGTTTTTTCCATTCCATCGTTTCTGTCAAATAAAAATGTTTTCTGTCAAAAACAATGACCGGTTTGCAAATAACTTCTAAGACTAGTCTTATTTTTGCTTAATATTACTTAATTCATTTTAGAAAAATTATCTCTCGTCAGTTACACATAATTTCACAGGAAGAGTTAACATTGAAGATAAATAGAAGTGACAGTTAAAAAAAAAAAAAAAACTGTTATTCAAAAATAGTTCAAATAATTCTATAATAGCATCTAATATTAAACTAACTGAATTAGAAAGACACACAATATGTTGTTTTTTTATCATTCTTCACTGAAGGAATGACAAATGTTAGACACGATTATGCAACACCTAAAATTTTAAGTCTAACTCAAGTCAAAATAACTATTACTTAGACTGATGACCATATATGTGCAACTGATAAGAAAAGTGACACAGATCGCTACCATTACAGAGTTCCTCTTAAGCCTTACCAGATTCCTTGTTGATGGTTTCCATTAGGGTGGGCTGAACTTCAAGCCGTCTAATCTGAGCCTTCAGCAGATAAGCAATGGGTGCAAGCATCATGGGGGTGCCGGGGTCTTGCTATGTGATGGAACCCACCTTCTGCAGAACCACCGTCCCTTGCTCATCCAGTTTCATTTGAATAGTGACACAGGTGAAGGTTTTCTCAGCCTTTGGCGAGTCTGTAGGCAGGCAAGACGGAGGAGTATGAGGCCTGGGCCCTTTTTCCGAGACAACCACGGCAGGAGCGTTGTTCCTAATGCTTGAAGGTGTGACCCGTGCCGGCACATCAGATGGGATTTCCCCTGGCTTCAGCTGGCCCACTATGCATATGAAAGCACTCTGCCTATATGAGGGGAGCATTGACGCCTTTGAGGCCTTCGAGCTGCCCTTGAAGAACTTCCGGGTTTTTATCGTAGCCATCAAGGGAGGCTTAGCAATGGCGGCTTTGGACAGTGCTGAGTTGTTGACAAACAGCAACTCATGTCTGGCTCTAAGCTGCAGTGGGAAAGTAATTGTTTTCGAGGATACTGACAGATCTTCAGCCCAGTCCTGATAATTTCAGTCTCTCTTAAGGGATGAGACTACCGGGGTCATTCAAGAAACCGTACACCTATTTGTTAAGTCTCGTTATTTTTGTTTTGTCCCTAAACCAATTACTTGGAAAATCTTGTTTGTTTGCAGTCTACTCAAAATTCGAACGACTACCATAGAGACTGTTGCAGTTACTAAAGTTAAATGTTGCATTCTATGGATGCTTTTTTAACTCTTGTTATTAATAAAGTATATTAATGTATATTCCTCTTAGTTACCTAAAGTTGGCAATTAGTTTATGCAGAATTGAGACTACATTATACATAGTATAAGCAGGATTGCTGTTGTTCAAATGTTCCACTGACATGACAATCTAAAAACAATAGTTTAGTGGAGCTTTATTAATTACTAATTGTGTGGTTAAGTTAAGTTGACTCTTAGGATAAAACAAAACCATCCGTCATTCTCTCCCTTGCATGGAACAGTCCCTCCAAGCCTGCACACAAGGGGAGAAATGTATTCGTATCTGTTTCTCTACATAGCTCTGAAACCCAAATGGTGTGTCTTTTAACAAGCATCCACAGATTGGAGCTAATCAGCAAAGCCCTATTCACTGTGTACATATGAACATTAAAATAGCCATTTCTCACTTATAGAAATAAATCAAGACAATAGACAGGCAGTTAAATATAAGATTGTCATTAGAAATAGAATATTCCAGAGTAGCGAAGAATCAGTTTAATCTTGTAGACAGGAAGTAGCAGTTAATTGAATGTCCTATCAAAACACTTTCATGTGTGTCTGATGAAAATAGTGCATGACAGAAAAGGGCATCTCTTTTTTTCATAAATGTGACTTAAAGTTACAGGAATTATTTAATGGTATACAGTGCATCCGGAAAGTATTCACAGTGCTTCACTTTTTCTATATTTTGTAATGTTACAGCCTTATTCCAAAATTGATTAAATTCATTATTTTCCTCAAAATGCTACAAACAATGCCCCACAATGACAACGTGAAAGAAGTTTGTTGGAATGCCACCACCATGCTTCTCTGTAGAGATGGTATTGGCCAGGTGATGAGCGGTTTTCTCCAGACATGATGCTTGCCATTCAGGCCAAAGAGTTAAATCTTTGTTTCATCAGACCAGAGAATTTTGTTTCTCATGGTCTGAGAGTCCTTCGGGTGCCTTTTGGCAAACTCCAAGCAGGCTGTCATGTGCCTTTTACTGAGGAGTGGCTTCTGTCTGGTCACTCTACCATACAGACCTGATTGGTGGAGTGCTACAGAGAAATGCATTTAGGGATGATGGAGGCCACTGTGCTCATTGGGACCTTCAATGCTGCAGTAATTTTTCTGTACCCTTCCCCAGATCTGTATCTAGATACAATCCTGTCTCGGAGGTCTACAGACAATTCCTTGGACTTCATGGCTTGGTTTGTGCTCTGACATCCACTGTTAACTGTGGGACCTTACATAGACAGGTGTGTGCCTTTCCAAATCATGTCCAATCAACTGAATATACCACAGGTGGACTCCAATCAAGACACATCTCAAGGATGATCAGTGGAAACAGGATGTGTGTCATGGCAAAGGCTGTGAATACTTATGTACATGTGTTTTTTATTTTTAATACATTTTCAAAAATTTCAAACAAACTTCTTTCCCATTGTCATTATGGGGTATTGTTTGTAGAATTTTGAGGAAAATGATTAATTTAATCCACTTTGGAATAAGGCTGTAACATAACAAAATGTAGAAAAAGTGACGCGCTGTGAATACTTTTCGGATGCACTGTATTACATTAAGCTTAAGATGAAGAAACAGGACTTACAAAAATAATTTGATATACGTTTCTTAGGCCTCTCTGTTAAATGTTAGATGCTACTGCAATCTAAAGCAGTCTAAAAGCAATCTAAAAGCAGATTTCTTCAGTACCTGGATAGATCTGTTTCTCGCTCAGCACAATTTTGCCAGTCTAAGGGTTGTTCCTCGGTTCTCTGCTTGTGTCTACTGTCCCCTGCGGGACATCTCCCCAGCCCCTCGCAAGAGGAAGAGGGTGCCCCCTGAGCAGGCTCTCCCTAAGACATGCACATGTGAGCAGGGCTGTAGTCGAGGGCCCCCGGCTGCAGGCAAGGGAACCCAGCCACACTGCTCTTCTGGACGGGGTGGTTGATCAGAATATAATGTGGGGGTATCACACCAGCGGGAACGTTTACATGGCAGCACCCTTGATCTGCAGCAAAAGAGCAATGTGACGCGACAGGAAGCAGCGCGTTGCTGGCTGGGCAAAGGGTCCTGAAGGCCTGGGTGGCCGCATGCAGCAGGTGGCATAGTCCATAGTCCTGGTATGTGGGGAGGCCGACTTGATCTGGCAAAAGGAGGTGCCCTGGCCCACAGCTCATCGTGGTTGCAGGTCTTGGGCATGGTGCTGTTGTGGGCAGTCTCCCCTGGGTTTCAGGCTGTGCCCAGTGGCAGAGCCTCCAGGTGCTCCCACACGTAGACGACCGTATCCCTGGGTAATCAGGCATGGCCATTCTCGTCACCACAGCAGGTGCCCCATAGGGCATCTGCCAATCTTCAACAGGTTGAGCGCAAGAGATTGAGATTAGTAACAGCCTGAGGACTACTGCTGCTTGAAAAGAAGCAATGATGACTACAGGGATACACTGATGTACAATGAGTATCCTCTGGTAAACCAAAAAACAGTGATGCTTACAAAGTTATTTTTGTAGAAAATGTGTTAATCACACAATCACGTAAGGGAGAATAAATAGCTTTAAAGTGTCCAGTGAACATAACAAAAGTGATCATATAAAATGTATCCTGAATTAATCAAAACTGTGTAAAAAATGAATAAAATAGATACTTACATACTTATAGGTACTTACTTAATGTACATAATGGATGGTCCTGGCACAAGCAGGGGATGGACTTGTGGTGGTCTATTACACATGTGCTGGAGGCCTGTCGGATTAGGCATTGATCCAGTAGACACAGAGACCATTCGGCTCTGTTGAGTCACCTGTTTGATATGATACGGAGCAGAGGAAGTACATTCATTCACCACACATCTTGTGTGGCGAGTCACGTAGTCAAGAGAAGCAGAGGGATACATCAAAGAGTGTTCTCGTTTCCTCTGGTCCTATAACTGAAAGGTACACTAAAGAGGAGACTTCTGTTTCTTCTGATCCTATGACAGGGGGGTGTGCCAAAAAAGCAGCTCTTGCCTGTTCTAGTACTACGACGGAAGGGTACCCCATATTAGGGACTACTGTTTTCTCTTGTGTTTCAGAGATTTCAAGGCTGGCAGTGGTAACCAGAAATTTCTCTGAATCTTCTCTAATGTTGCGAAGAACAGACCATAATTGATTTTGGAGGTCCATTGTTCATTATCTGATATTCTTCCTATGCGATGGGGTCACATGCAGAAGGTTCCTGATCGGGGCATGTATCCTCTTTTGGCAGATCTGTATGAAAGGCCTCTACTAACACTGAATTTGGAGCTGAGCCAAATGTTCCATCCCTTCTCCAGAAAGTCCAGGATGTTCAAACGGTGACATCGGCCTGATTAATTTAGAGGTTTGGTCGTTCAGCACTTCCAACAGTGTCAGAGGCCGCGTCACATGGGATGCAACTACAAAAAAGCTGTCGAACTGACTTCTGGTTGGCGAGTAACAGAGGGATTCCTCTAAAGCTCAATTGTCTCGGGGACATCGTCTGACTGCACAACTATCATATACTCACATGGGATGGAGGGAGTTTGGATCAATACTGTGTTGGACATAACGTTGACCTCACTCAAGGGAATTCTCTCGAACAACGCGGACCCAGGATGCCTACATGAGACCTGCGGTTATGAGCATCAGAGGGAGGGTCCTTACCGTACGTGCTATCAGCATAAGCCGTCCTGCGGAAGACAGTTTCCACTTCCTCTGTCTCTTCCAACGGCATGATGGGATGGGGAGACACGATGGCTGCACTAGCCTCCAGGACGCGTTGAAAGCTGCCCTGATCAAAACCCTCGTTAACGGTAGGCTTTCCTGGTGCGATTTCAGAAGACTGCAGGTCAGAAAGTGAGGACATCATATACAAGATGTCCTCACCATGAGCACAAACTGACTCAGTCGCTGAATCTGTCTGGAGACATTAGGGGAGGTCGCAGAACCGCAAGGTTGTTGTTTCAGGAAGGACTTTGGTCTCCAATGTCACTGGACACAACTTTGCTTCTTTAAAATAGGCCTATGTGGTTCCTGGAAGTGGCCCTGAAAAACTGTTGCCTTGCACTGATACCTGAGCCACTGGAGAACAGAGATATCCAACACTCCTCTGAAGTACCCGACTCACTGCAAAGCAAAACAAACATTCCGAATACTTGCCACATATTGCTGCTCAGGGGACAGACCTATAAAATTTGTAAATGAAGGCTGCTTTATCAAAATATAGTTTTAGATTTTAGATTTCTATTTCAGCACGTTCAAATATATAATTAATTTATTAAATCATAGCCACAATATATGGGTAATTTACAAGGCAAATATTAAAACAATGAAATAATTTACTTACTATTTAAATGAATTAAATACAAATATTGACAACAGAAAACAAACCACCATCTGCCAAAATCGACGGAAGTCATTCAATTCAAGGGTAGGGTAATATTTTAATTCACATTAACACCCCGCCGAGATTTTAAGCGTTCCCATTGCATCGAGTGTTTCGTAATGCATTTAGTAGGAAGAATAAACTGTCAAAGACAAAGCTACAGGACGCTTTATTTAAAAAAATTCTGAATCAACAGAATACTTACATTAAGATGGAATAAACGCAAAATTTGAAAGAGTATCTGACCTTGAGCTTTAAATAAGATACGTTAGTTTCACTGCTTGCCAGTATCATAATAGTGGGCGTAGCAATGTAACTAATGACACACTTTAGTTAGTAGTAAATAACCAATTGCAAACCAACGTCAACTTAAAATTTACTCTGTAAATTATTTTAATAGTTTACATAAATTCTACAGCATGGGTTACTCATTTAGCATGAAATATGAACTAAAGATCCCATTGAAGTACTGTTAGAGAGACCTAAATAGGTAGGCAGCATGGGTAATAAGTTTGAGGGGATCTAGACATGTGATGCGCTAGAGACTATGGAGCTGTCGTAAATCATTTGAAAAACAGCCGTTAAACTCATTGGAGTTGCTCAAGAGCATAAGTATATTCGAGGTTGCAAATCTAATTGATTCTGGACACACGGTAAGCCTTGTTAACCCATCCTTTTGGTGCACTTCGGTTGATAGCTAAACCATGGACAGGCTGTGTGCTATTGGCTGTAGATCCCTCTCACACTCACAAGCAACACCCTTATCCGCTGATATAAAAATAAAGTCTCAATCTAAGGTTAGTCACAAAACCCACTTTCTCTCACTTTTCTCAAGATTTGTGATTTATCTTTACCTCCTCTGAATATAGTTTTTAACCAAGATGATTCAAGACATTGGAAGTGAATTGTGCCGTTACTACAGCGATATCCCTGTTGGTTCTGTAGAAAGCACCAACGTAGTTACTGGGGTAGTGCGAGTTCCATTTTTTGTACTGCCAATCCTTTGTGTTTTTTGGTCATCCTCACAGTGTTTTTTTGTAGCAGTTTCATAGACTGCAGTTAATTCTGGTCAAGTTGTTTTTTCAAACCCCTAAGTGACAAATGAAACCGAAATCTTGCTGCAGGGGCAGTTGGATCAGTTTGTCTTTCAAAAAGTCATGGTGGGCAAACAAACCTCTGTACTGGCATGGACAACATTTTGTGCACCAGGTCAAAAGCAAAATTAAATCGTTTTATCTATGACGTTCATAAACAAAGCTTAAAGATCGTCCATTAAAATTTTATTTATTTATTTATTTTTAAAATCCTGTCAACGTCTCAAAAGGTGGTTGGAAGAAAGGGGCTTAAAATTGTCATTGAAAAACCTGAGACTTCATGGGTGTCAAAAATAGGGTAAATGGCTTAAAAGAACAGATTATTAGCATTGCATTTAAGGCATGGTTGGTTACCATAAGAAGGAGTTCCTACACATGTTCACATTCACAGTCAAAGTTTGACAGGAGATTGGCGCAATGGACAGTCGAGCAAAGAAATAATGGCTCATCACTTGGCAACATCTGCATCGGCCAAATTGCCGTATACAGACACAAATGTCTTTGATTTTATTGTAAATGACTACACCACACTGTATTCCAGGTTTGGTTCACAACACTGACCATTTATTGTTTTTAAACTTTCAACTGAGCTCAAAGAATAATAGGCTGTGAGGCAGGAAAACCAGTTCCTACCAAATTTTCTCTTTACAATTTCCTCACATCCCAGAGCCCCACACTACACACCCTCATGACAATGTTATTCACCCTAGAACATCTCATTTTTACGTTCCATTACATTATTTCAGAGATAAAAAGCCAACATGAAACCTTAGTCTTACAGCGGCATACAAGCCATATCACCGTCCCAGATAAGTCAGAGCTCTCCAATTGTGGCACACAACACATTTCCTTGTTTATTAAACGGATTTAGTGAAAATGCCAGGAATTAAACAAATGTATTCCCTCAAAATGTTGTCAAAGGAGAGTGTACTTTAGTAACATCTACAGAAAATATCAGGATTTTCCAGCCCCACTACAGTTCTAAAATGCTTATATATTGCTTGGTAGCCATACCTCTGAATGCCAATAAAAGAAAGGAATTTCTTCCTTTATTTCTTAAATAAGCATCACACTGCACTCGTCACCAGTATGGTCAGATAGTAAAGACTAATCTTGCCAATTATATAAAGGAAAAATACTAGCATCTCCAGGAAAATAAATAGGAGAATATTCTAAAATATAATTTATTCAACCATAAAAAGAAACCCAAAGGGTTTCAAATGAGCTAATACACAGGTGTCCATTCAAAAACACTACACTGATATGAAAAAAGTAATAAATACTCATTTTAGGAATGCAATATAAACTTTATAAATCCCCCTGCCAAAACCAAAATTCTGTAAACCAGCAAATTTACAGGACACTTGGGGACAGAAAAGCATAAATGCACCATGTTGATGGATTTCTATAGAAATTTCAATGTTCATTTTAACATTGAAGTAGCTTGGTGGAAATTTATAATTGCATCCACAAGTCATAATGCAATACCCCAAACCAATTAATGGTATTACGACTGATATTATATATGAAACTGTGGTTCAATTAAAAATGTTATGTGGTACTATAGTATTTCAAAAGCAATTTAAAAACACAACTCCATACTGTAAAGCAAAGTGCTGCTCTTTGAGGCGCAACTACAAACATGCATAGTTAAGTTGTGAGGGTCCACTACTCTGCAATTGTCATTTCTGGTAAAGTATTTAAGATGTTTCAGCAAAGTAATTAATTTAGCCTTTAAGAGTTTTGCACCAACTGAAAGTCCTGACGTACACTGGCGGAAGTCTTGAAGCTCAGAAAAAGGCAATTTCCATCTTTATTATATAACATTTGTTGCCCAAAGACCTTTTGATCATGCTAACCAAATGGTGTTCAGTGATTTGCCGTCTACGGATTGTTCACGTATCAGCAAGATAAGGGCTTAGGCCAGTGTTATGACTTTCAAGGCAAGGCATTACACAATGTAAAGATAAGCTTTCCAGAGAACATCAAGCTTTACACATTGGTACAAAAACTTAAACTACAGGAGCAATAGAAGTTATCCCATTCATAAATTATATTGCCTAAAACATTTCTTAAATATCCCCCAAATTGAAATCTCCCATCATGTTAACACATCTATGAATTCAGGCCATCACAGACAAGAGACAATGTAGATGAGTTTCTGCACAAATATGAAGAATTTTTTTTTTTTTTAATGTTTAAATATGTGGTATGTTTACTGAGGGGGGGAATTAAAAAAATTACTTGCTACACAATGTACCACAATGAAAACAATACTGCTGGAGTTGAAAAGGCGTCGACCTTTGGCATATTTCTACATTCACAAAACAGGATTTCAGAATCATTCCAAAAATTGGGAGTTTTATAGCAGCAGCTGCAAACCTTTCTATTGTGACCAACAGCAAAGTCCTTTACCTCTAACAGCATGGCCTTTTCCTCACCATAGAACAGTCCGTTTTTCAATTATTTTCCATCACAAACATAACAATGTTAACACAACAGAACTCAGATGGATGAAACCAGTTGAACCTAAAACTCTTGATGCCCCCCTGTACACAAAAACCTTTTCCTCACCATCACACCAAATTAGAAAAGGACACCGAAACAAAATGATATGTACTGTGTGCTTTTCATCATTCAAAAATCAGTACAACTACTTAGTTAAACCTACAGTTTTGGCAAATGGGTACGATTTCCAGACTAAATCTAAAACGGGAAGAGGAGGGCGCTTTTATATTGTACTGTGGGATTACATTACAAGGCTGCTTTACTTTACAGGAAGGACCTAAAAATCAAATAATTTAAACAGCTATGGTACCGTTCTCTTATTAGTACATGTAAAACGTTGATGGGGCTACAGTAATTTTAAAAAGTGGCGTCAGGCTGCTGGGTGCCCACGTTGGCTGGTTGTTGTGCACAACGCAAAGTGCAGGCAGGGAGGGGCTGGTCACTGAGGGACCACCTCCTTCAGTGAGGCCAGGGCAGAGTGGATGCGTACGTGCAGCCGGTTTTCAAAGTCATAGCCTGCATAATTTTCCTGTTGATGGAGATGAGAGTTACACACATATGCTTGAAGCAAGAAAGTGACACTTACTCAAAACATACAAGTAAATTTCCACAACAAAAAGTTAAAAATCTTTTGTGAATCATGGAACTTTGCACAATTAAAATCTAAAACATTTCAGAAGTTTAGTTTGCCCTTTTCATATGTTCTTAGATTAACATGTTTACAACACAATCTAACCTTTGGCATGCTTTTACCATTTTATATCCTGAAACGCAATACTGAATTTCAAGACATGAGCAATACTGTGTCAGTTCATATTAGATCAGTCCAGCCATTTCAACAAGGGTAAAATTTGACCCCTGAACTATTGTACTTTACCTTAGCCTGAAGCAGCAACGCTCTTCCCTTTCCTACAGACTGGAATACAAAAAACAAAACAAAAAAGGTGAGACTAATATAATTCTTTAATATTTAAGGCCACTCCTCTTGTGTTTTTATCCTTCCAGTGACACATGGAATCAATTTGAAATATCTCATATAAAAATAAGCATTTAAAAAAATAAAAGGCAGGGTAAGATACAAATTAGCCAATAAAAATATATATTCCCCCATTAAATTGTTAAACTGAACTGACTAGAATACCATCCCAAATGCAGAAAGCGTTCATTTGGTACAGAGCTCAACTCACATATGTGAAGTACTCCGTGCCAACTATGTGCTGTGCGCATTACCAGTAAAGACTGACTGATGTGCACCCGTGTGTTTACAAGCCTCCTGCCCCCAGCCTCACCTCGGGGTTGTCCAACAGGATGCAGCCCAGTTCATAGCAGGCATACGGCTGCACGTAGGAGTTGTTGTGTCGGCCCACTTCGTCTCTGGCAGCCAGCTGGTAAGACTGCAGAGGAGCAACCACAGCTTGAAAAGCCTGGCTACCATCACACACCACCATCCCCCCACCCTCATAGTCATACCCTCTTCTGACAAGCTTTTCATAAGATACAAAACATTCCAGCCAAAATTGAACAATTCATGTTTTTTTTTGTGTTTTTGTTTAAGTATTAAGTATTAGAGTAGCTAAGTTTAAAGTAGCTTATTGATAAAGGAATATTTTATAAAAGAATGGTAGAAATACCTGTATGGCATCTTTTGCATTTCCAAGACATTTGTGAATAGCACCAAGAAGAAGGTTTTTTAAACCCATATGCGATGCATCATTCACTTCTTGCAGAACTGAAACCATAAATAGTAATTATACACTTCCTGCCTCTAATCTAAACAAACAGCTGAATTATCAGGTTGGTATTGCCATCAAGTTTAGATTTTCGAATCACCCCACCCCCCATGAGCACAGTCCACATCCCCCCTCCCTCAAGCCTGACCTTGACTCATGAGCTGCAGCTTGGAGGAGCAGCAGTTGGGGAGAGCCTTCCACAGGTACAGCACCTCAATGGTGGCCAGGATGCACAGCTCCTTGGTGGGCGAAACCTTCCTCAGCCTCTCCGCCTGCAGCGGACAAAATGACCAAATACAATGTTGTGGCTGGAGATCAGTGGAGGGGTGGCCATCAAACAAGCCACTTCCAAATGATCTGTGGCTTCACGTTGTTTTTTCCTGCAAAAAAAATTTGGTTCACACCAGGCAAAACTCCTACCTACACAAACATTTCATGGAGAACAGCTACAACACTGGTATGCAAAACCAATAATGCAGACAGACTCAATCTACAAATCCAGATCACAATTATGAACTGCTTTACAGGTACCTTTTTCAGAGAGAACTGTTCAATCTGGTTGTTCTTCCTTTTAAATAGCTTCTGGACATCCTTAAAGACCCCCATCGCCCCATCCAGGTCACCCGTGGCACCCTGGCACACTACAGAGTAGTAAAAAAGTTGTTTTAGGGAAAGCAACCACTTTCCACTCAATCTGCAACCGGATAAAGAAATAACATACTGCAAACATTTATTCCACAAGTGTTGTGAATGTGTGACCACTCGCGTATTCTAATTTTACAATAATTCTCCTGACATCGTTAGCTTATATAGAAATTGCTGCATCAGGCAGTTTTACATTTTAAGGTCAGTTAAGCAACCTACATGTGTAATAGCTGTATTCAAATTATCAGCATCTTAACCACTTTGTAATAATTTATTCTCATCAAGTTCTGCATTTCATATTCTTCAATTATGTCTTAATCAAAAATTGCTGTATGGAATACTGTTAAATATCTTGGATGACAGCTAGAAGCTTTCAATAATGCATTTCAATCAATTACGATTTGTAAAATACCTGTGTGTGCACAATAAAAATTTGGCCCTAAAAAGGGACACTATTACATTACCATTGGCCAGTGAACCATTAAAGATAAACTTTCTAGATAAAGGGAAGGAGAAAAAAAAATCCTTTTGAATGATCATTGGTCAGGCTGTGAATCTGAGGAAAAATTAAGACCAAATAGTTGCCAGGAACAGACCGTGCCTCAAAACTCTTGAACTAGGAGATTTGTGAGAAGCCACAGCGAGGCCAAGAATCACTTTGAAGGAGCTACAGAGTTCAGTAGTAGGGAGCGGAACAATGGTCCACCAGTCAACCATTTCAAGAGCTCTGCACAACACTGGCCTGTATGGGAGTGTGGCAAAAAAGCCGATAGTATGAGTGACAAGGTTGCGATGTCGGGAAAGGTTTTGTGGTCAGATGAGACCAAGATAAAGCTTTTTGGACAAAAGTCAAAGCACTATGTGCAACAACTAACATGCTTCAAGAAAACACCATCCCTAAAAATAAGTATGGTAGTGGGAGCATCATGCTGTAGGGATGCATCACTTCAGCAAGGAAAGGGACCTTTGAAGGATGGAGCAGAATACAGGGAATACTGCAAGAGAACCAGCTTAGGTCCACTAAACTGAATTTAAGGAGGAAATTCACCTTTTGGCAAAAGCACACAGCCAAAGCAACAGTGGCCAAGTAAAAGTCCTGATCTCAATCCAATTGAGAATCTGTGGTACCATTTGAAAATTCCGCAAGCATCGTCCAACCAACCTTAACAACCTGGAGCAAATCTGCCAAGACGAATGGGCCAATATCACTCACACTGTGCAAAGCTTGTACATACGTACCCCAAAAGACAGAAAGCTTATTGCAGTGAAAGCAACAAATTTGTTTTTTATTTGTAATACAAATACATCCTGAAATAAAACTGAAGTCACCTTACAATAACTGATTTTGAGTTTAAGCATTTTAAATTAAATTATCAAAACGGAACAAAATCTCAAAATACCGCCAATTTACATATTTCACTACTATTACGCTAAATATATTTCATAAACCTTCCTCTATTCAGAGCACTGTTACACTGATGAGGCCCAAAGAGGACAAAACATTTTTGCACTTACTGAGCTTTACCGGAGTAATTTATTAGCTAATGGGTAATTGTCACAAAATAGTTCTATTAAAATTTGATATTTTTATCAAAGTCCTTATATAGGAAGCTGCAAATTTTGTGGCCAAGTTTATTATTAACGGGAAGCAGATGACCAAATCTGGCTGGGTTCAAGCCAGGCCAGCGAGGAGACACCCACCTCCAGTCAGGTAAGCGTAGTAGCACTGGGACCATCGTGATTCGTTCTTCAGTCGCTCAAAGGATTTGTACGCATCCGTGAAGTTCATCTCGATCATGCTACACCACCCTGAAATCCGAATTTTAGCACAAGCAATGCTTAGGAGTACTACCTTCCCCCACAACACACAGACATAGCATTGGTTGGCATTTAATACAAGTGAACACCTCCAGCTACCTGACTATAAACTGATATAAAGCCTGATTAGCACATAAGGTTGACTTCTTACCAAGTTGCCCTAGGTACATAGAAGCCTGATTTGGTTTCAACTTTGTTTCAACTTTTTTTTTAATTATGAAGTGGCATAAATGGGTGAAAAATAAACCTAAAACACAATGACAGCTGACAAAATTAATTTCACATACCGATTTCATAGAGACACACATGCTGGATTTCCCTTTGATCAGTGGCAAGCTCCAGCGCATTGTGGAAAGATGTCAAGGCACTGTTAATCTGGCACTGGAATTTGATTTGGGTGGAGACAAGAAAGGGAGATTAAATGCTAAAAGCACTGCCAACAAATGTCCCATCCCTTACAAGTAAACACAGGAAACAAGGGCTTTATAAAACAATGTCATTCTCCAAGGCTGATTAGTAAATCAGCATTCCAGCCAAGGGCACTAGTCATCAGCAGCTAACAGGTACAAATACAGCTTCTGATTGCCAGGCTGAATGTTACATCTTCATAGCCATAGGGACATTGATATACAGAGGGGTGGGAGCTGGAAAAGAAAATGTCTCTTGCTTTACAAACCTCCAATCGCTGGACTCTGCCCTTGAAGAACATGAAGAGGGAGGAGTCGGGGTACACAGCCTCTTTCTTTTGGAGGATAGATTTGGCCTCAAGCAGGCCCGCCCGTGTGTCCGAACCATCCAGCGCAAAGAAGGGCTGCACCACCGTGTGGTACCACAGCAGTGCAAGCCTGTGTGTGGGGGGGGTGGGGGTAAGAACAAAGCGCAGCTGTGGTAAGAGCATTATTTGAATATTGGCAGCCTGGGAGGGGCCTTGGCCTCCTGGCATTGCACCAATCAATGTTAAATTAAGCGTGAACGCTATTTTTGTGTTTACTAATCAAAACATGCAGCCGTGTAGCAAGATTTGGACAAGTACTCTGCATTTAGTTAGGAATAGCAGCTTGATGGACAACTCACGTGTTCTTTCACAATATCACTGGCTTGAGAGCAAGAATTCAGTGAGGTGCTTGTTAATTCAAATTTCAAAAATGCATAATTACAAGAAAAAAAATGCTATTAAACAAAAGCACCCCAGGTGGAAATGACTACACATACAAAATAACGCAGTCTTCCCCGAAAGCGACGCAGTGCACCTACTCACGTAGCAAGAGGGGCCTTCATGTCCTTACTTTCACTGGCATACGCGAGAGAAGACAGCCCCTGCAGCCGGTCGCCGGGGAAGCCAAGCAGATTGATGATCTTCAGCAGGTGCGGAGGCACCATGGAGATACAGAGGTGGAAAAGGCCGTAGCCAAAGCTGACTGAGCCCTTGAGTCGGCCCAGGGCCTCAGCGGTCACAGCCCCATTGTCGTTTTCCTGGTCTGAGAGTGGGACCTCTGCTGGGGTCTGCCTCTCCAGTGACTCCTGCAGCAGGCTGATGTCGCTGTAGCACTTGTTGTACATTTTCCAGGCCTTGCGTAGGATCCAACCTCCTTTGATGTAAGCTGGATTGGGTTTTTAAGGTTGTCATCACAACTTTATTACAATTACTAAGATGCGTCTGCTTAAACCGAATAAATAACCCGTATTTATATGGCATATAGCAAGCGGGGTTTATAAAGGCACTATCCCAGCAAAGTGCCAAAATTCAGACCACCCAACAACATTCCAATGCAGTACATCAGTTTAGGCCATTAGTCAAACACTTTGTAAACATTACTGCGCATAGCATCTTAAAATCTTTAGTCTTTATACCTTCTCTCAGGAATTGTCATTAGGGCAAGGCAGCTCAGTTTCTTACTGCACTTTAACCCCTAAACAGCACTTATGTGCATCGCTCTGGATAAGTGTGTAGGCTAAATGCCTGAAATGTAAAATGTTAAAGGTAAACTCAGCAGTAGCTGCTGACCTGAGAGCTCCTGTTTGACGAAGGAGAGCACGGCGAGGTAAACCTGGCAGTCTGCTACGATGATCTGCCTTTGCAGGCGATCCACCATGGCAGCCCCTGACCTCTCTGAATCCATCTGGTGGGGTCAGGGAGGGATTGAGTGGATGACACAAGGAATTATGGGTACTGGCCCTGACTGATAGAGGTTAAACTTGCAAGATCTCAGAGGAACATTGTCTCAGAGGACAAACCTCAGTTATCTTTTACTGACAAATAACAAAAAGATAAAAGTTCACTTTGACGATGGCTGAAAAGAAAACTGGCTACATTACCTGTATATCATATATAATTTAAAACCTTTTCTTTCATTTATTAATAAAAATAATAAAATCAAGGAACTAGATGTGCACATTTTGCGGTTCCTAAATGGTCGGCATAATGAAACACACCAGGTGCCCCCCTGCTAACCAGGAATCACTACTGATGTTAGTGCCCACCCATCTACATACACTCACGCTCTTTTTGATTTTGTTCTTGATCGTCTCGATGACACCGGCATTGTCACTCTCGCACAGCTTCTCTGTGGTCCGCAGGTCCTCACAGGCCATCTGCATCTTTTCCTCCTCAAACGTCATCATGGCATTCTGCAATGAGAGCAGCAGACCCCTCCCGGTCAGATGCACGTGCAGAGAGATGCCAGTGTGGTCTGCCATGCCCTGAATGCCATGTGAAACCTGGTTGTGTGTGTCTAGGTGGGCAGATACCTCATACAGTCAACAGGTTAGCTGCACTAAACCCCATCTAGGAAACAAAGTCTTATAGTTTGGAGCATGGATTGTATGGCCAATATTCTGTCCAGCTTTTATGCCTGGACTTAATCTTTAAGCAATAAAATCAGTCCTGCAACAAAAGTCATGTAATACACTGTTCCAACCCCAAATGATTAGCCAACCCCTCTCAATTCTCAAGCTTTAAAAAAAATTAAAAAAGATTTTATGCACTCACTTCAGTAGGGGTTACTAGGGAGTCTTCTCTGATTGAAATCATGTCTAAAACATGTTATTATGCTACTTGTTTTGCTTACAATATTACATTTTACTGATTTATAAAGCCATACGTTTAAGGAATTCAGAATAGTTGCCTTCAAGAGTACCTTGCTGGGATTCAATATCAATCACATCTGGTCACAATTGCCATTTTCTAACCTGTAAATCACTTGGTTTTAATTCAGTAACCGTTTAAATTGATGTTTCAACAAGCAAACAGAAGTAATTTTTACAGCTTGTGTTTATTTATGATCAACAAATTAATTACTCAGCCATAATCAGGCAGCCTACGCAAAGGGTGGTGGTGCATATCATTATTGAAAGCCAAGGGCCTTTTCCCTCCAAATTATAAAAATTAAGCAGTGTACCAAAAGGTCAATCAGGGTTAGATGTTGGTTCTCCCTCCTTTCTCCCCAGTGTTCAGACACAAAGAGCTTTTTGACACCGTGAAAATACTGGAAGCTATTTTGAATTACCAAGACGCATTCATCTTCCTGCATTCGCACAGCAGGTACAGCAGCTTTTCCCATACAAGAAAACATGGCTTTCCCACACAAGAAAACACGGCTTGCCCACACAATGAGCATGCCAGTCTCAACACATGTAGTTACATAATTCTAATAACCCTCCCATTATTGTCGTTTCAAGGTTCATTAATTATGCAACAGAACATGCATTATCCAATACGTTTGCTGTTGACTAGAATTGGCAGGGCAGCAGCTGGCGGCTATGTTAATTAAGCTAGACAACTGGGTTCTGCTGGACTGAAGAGAAAAATTTAATTACTTTCAAAAGATATTCAGTCATCTGTACAGCTCCTCCTCATTTCAATAAGAACACATACCACAGCCATCTTAATATCGTAAACGTCGCAAAGGGCTAACAAACTTATAGTGCTTTAATGCAATCATCACCAAAGGCTTAATGTGTTACGCCCAAAAGTCAGACTGTAAAATGCAAGCACAGATCTGTGGCAGAAGGCCTTACTCCAAGCTCAAAGGAGGCCAT
The DNA here is from genome assembly GCA_025775045.1 of Hiodon tergisus. Taxonomy (NCBI): domain Eukaryota; kingdom Metazoa; phylum Chordata; class Actinopteri; order Hiodontiformes; family Hiodontidae; genus Hiodon; species Hiodon tergisus. The sequence continues at coordinate 18,772 of JAOVYW010050289.1, forward strand.
CTCAGCATGGAACCCATTTACAATCAGACACATGGTAGGGGGACAGCATAGTGGTAGGGGCTCTGGAGACTCTTGGCCATTGGAGACTAGAGAAAAGGGGCATTGCAACAATCACCAGCAACAATAAAGCTGCACAGATGGACAATGAAAGATAAATGTTGAAACTGCCATGACAGCAAGGCTCACGTATCTGCATCAAGTTATTGCATACCTTAGACTTGTCATACTTGATGCATAACGCCTTGTCTACCCTGAGCAAAATGCACAGATCAAGATAATGTCGCCGGCTAAACGGAGAACAAACATTCCGACACCAGGAACGGCCATGAGAGGATGAACGACTGAAACCAATTAGATAGAGGGCGAGGTGGACGGCCTACCCACCAGGAAACTGACGAAACTGGCTCCGAAGCTCATCAGCGGACTGTGGTTCCTAAGGAAAGGGGAAGAGGAGAGAAAAAGGCATTTAATCGTGATACAGCAGGGTAATGTCCTATGGGCCACCTAGAGTGTTTTCGTAAATCAGGGGGGCTCTCACCCTGCATATCCTAATAAACATAATCAGTATATGAATACATGTAAAATATTTTTTTTAAATATAAAAAATAATAAAGGAAGGTCTGTGTGTAAATCCAAGAACCTCTCTGGGTCCACTGTGATGGGAAAGCCCTGCCGCACCCTTGCAAAACTGAAAGTGTTCGTAAAGGAGCAGGAAAGTGCATGTGGTGGGGGCCAAAATGAGAACCATTTCCAACCACCCTTCCCCCACATGACCCAGCTAGAGAATAACTTTGCACAGCAAACATTACAGGAACATGTTGGCTGGAAACTGATGAGACAAAGATATTCAGTCACTATACGGCTGTATTTTAAAGGATTAAAATTTTTTGTCAATTAGACCTACCAGCACTGTATTGTATTTCCATGTGGTTAATTATGTCCCCTCCAACAAATATGTCCTGATAAACAACCATCACTAGCAGGGATCTTGGTCGCAAGGGAATTACAGCAACTCCTCAGAAACACCAGATACTGTGGCCCTCGTTCAGGGAGGACAGGCACAATTATCCCTGATCTTAATTTAACACAGTGAGTGGCAGCTTCCTGTGCTGACACAATCGCAGCCAGAGCACAACAATTAGCAACACAGTGACATTTAAAATGGCAGGAGGGAGGTAAAAGCGCTTTGTAGGTGAACTAATGATGTGCCTCATGTTTCAGCATGTGCTGCAGCACTGAGCCTAGCATGAGGAGGTCATACCAATTCTTTCCCAGCCAGAGAATTTGCAGCTTTGCGAATCTCCCCATCACAAAAAAATAATTAAGAGGGAGACCACCGAAATTGATACATAAAAACCTTTCCCTGGTCTACCTGGCCCTGCAACTACCCCAGTTTTACCTTCAGGCACCTGCGTTAAGCAAACAGCCTGAAGCTAAAATGACCCAGAGCAGCAAGACATTCCTCATTATAGCTCACCCATAATAATAAAAATCCACCAGCACATCAGTTTGTTCCTTCAACATCCCCATGGAGTAGAGGCTTCCAAGACTCCCGGTTTCGTGATGCCACTTTTCTTGATAATATGCATGACTGACAATTTTGTTGTTGACAAGTTTGAAATGCACTTCCTGTATGGGAGAAGTCTCAGAAGCTTAAGCAGGTCTTGGCAGGGGGGCAGGTCAGGTCTTCGTTAAATAAAAACACATGTTCAAAGAAAGCCTGCGCAGTTCTTTATGTCATCTCAAAACCCAATACCTCCCCTTTCACCAATCTCCTTGATTTGGTGCATCAATTTGGCCAAAACAAAACCTCCTTAATGAGGATGTTTAAATATCACTGCATGACTCACAAAACCAAAATGGGTTCTTAGCCATCTGGGAGAAGAAAAATAAATAAACGTAATAAATCCAGTTATGATGACCTTGGAGGGAGAGGTTACCAAACCACAGCTACGGAAAAGATTTCTCAAGTGTCAAGAGAACAGCATTTTTAGCTGATCAGAACCTACGTCCAGAAAATGAACGCATCTCAGTTTTGTATAAATGCAATATTAAGAACTGTACTGGAATAAAACTGCCCTTCCAATCCAATGGATAACACCAATTCATAGTCGACATTGAGTGCTTCTGCTCAGTATTGCTACATATCCATAGGTCAGAGGTCTGAAATGTGTAAGACTTGAAAATAAGTGGAGAATGTGTTCAGGCAGAATGAACCGAAAGCCTTTGCTGGAAGCAAGAAGGGCAAGGCTCTACAAGTGATGCAAGGTTTGACTACGCAATGTTGACGCAACAAGGAACTAACCGCACCTACTAAGGCAACCTTGGTGGTGGTGGTGGTGGTGGTGGTGGTGGGGGGGGGGCAACAGCTGGCTCTGGACTCTGCTGAATGATTATCAGATACTCCTTATTAATAACAGTACCACATTACCAAAGTTTGACCCTGTGGGCAAAACAGCAGCTTCTCATTGAACTGCTTCCCTGTCCAGCATTTTTTGTGAAACAGGGGTTATTAAAAAAAGTGAAAAATCTGCCAATGTTATCATTGAGTTGCTTAACAAGCACCCTTGTGCAGGGGGACGTAAATTACTTTGAATACTTATATGAATTAGCCATACGATTGGCTGTTTACTGAAGCAGTTATGTTTTAACAGCAGCATTCCATTCTCACATTCCAAACATATGGTTATAACCCTAATTCCTGTTGTCCCATAAAGTGTGGATAAGGTGATGGTAAAATGAAAAATGAAAGAGAATAAATAATCAATAGCAGACAAAAGCCTCCACCCACCCTCTGAAGCTCGATTTGAATCCAGCTCATGTCATTTGCTGATGGTGACTGGGAGAGCATAGCAGCGGCACACAATCAGCATTGCACTGCCCAGACTGTGGTGGGTTAAAAACGGCAGGGCTTCTCTCAGATTGTTGCTGACAAGCGTCTCCTAAATGCCAGCATCCAGGGAAGTAGCGTTGAAAGGGATGTGCCTCTCCTCCAGATTGCCACTAAACCTCATGCAAGCTGTGTGGCCTGCAGTGTGGAAATGAAACCGGTGGCTCTAGGGTTGGAGGAGCCATCCTCCCGCATCATGGGAGTTGTGACTACGACCGAAAATGCATTAACACAATTGGGTTAGGGATCCGCAGATCGAGGCACGAAGCACAGGGAGAAGCTGCTCCAGAACTATGGCCTGCACTGCCAGCTCCATGTATTCAGTCTTCACCAAAACACTAACCCCCCCCCAGCACTGACAGAGTGCTCCAATTCAAACCACTCTACTCACCTTCTAAAAACAGAAACAGCTAACGAATAAACAGATTTGACAGAAATAACCCTTCTTAACCCTTTTCCAGGGAGGTAGTTTGGTTTGCAAGCGCGATATAGAACAGCAAGCCGCCAGACATATTTTAAGTTGACCGTAGACAACAGAAGGGCCGCAGATGGGCAGAGAACACACAACGTCACTCAGGAGGCGGGTGTCTAAAAATTGAACAAACTGGAATGATGTGTGAGGATGTCTTCCAGCAAACACCAGAAGGCAGGCGGATCTTGCACTTGCTACGTTCTGGACCTCCCCTGCAGAGGGCAGGCCGTCTTCTGTTCAGATGTGTGAAAGAAATCAATACTAAGCATTCACTACTCAGAATGCCAAAATTTACAGTAGTCCCATTAAAAAGACCATAAGCCATAACCCTGGATCCAGTAACTTGGAGGTTCTGTGAAGTTCAACTATCAAGTTAGGCTTATGCATTGTCCTGCATTGGAAGCATACAGCAGACTCATTCCGAAAGAGCAGGTGTCAAATTCCAATGAGTGACAGCAATTTGCTCCCATAACCATTTTCACAGCAGAAAAGAACTGCCAAACGTTTTTGCCCTCCGTGGGTTTAAGATATAGTGGCGCAGAACCGCATTCGGTACGCAGTAAGGTGAGTGAACTAGCAAAAAACGAACTGGTCGGTTAATCATATTAATCCACGTTGAAAGCAGGACTTCATAAATAATCTTACGAAAGCAAGTAACTAACCCACTCAAGCGACAAAAAGCGTCAGTACAACGCATTAGTTCCCATTCGGACACTGAATCCAGCCAGTGATACAAATAGATTCAAACCACTACACACTGAAAATAACTAACGTTAAACCTAAAACAGAGTACTGAAATAAAACGTCTCTACATTGGGGACGGGGGGTTATCCTTACCTGTATTTTTTGAACAGCTCGTCGCTCTCTCTGAACCCGTTGTTAAGCAGCATGTTTATGCCTCGGAGAGCCAGCTCCGCATCATCTATTTGTTCCGCTCGTTCCTCGCCCGGCTGCTGCTGGGTATGTTCAGGGCCCGCCATTATTGTTCTTACTTGCGGGTTTGTGTTTATCAGTAAAGTCGATTAAAGGAAGTATTCACGTCTACACCTTCCTCAAAACGAAACCAAGACAACATACAAAAACGGCCTTATACCACAGAATGTTGTGCTATTACAAAACTCGGGTTGAGAGGCGCTCCTTGCCTACTTACGAACGTAGCTACCAACAGCAGCAGCAGCAGCAAACGCCGGCCCCTTTTTAAAATAGCAAAACAATTGGCTACTCTATTACCTGAATTTTCAAATCCCACACAAACGAATATGCATGCTATATAGCATAATCCAAATTTACCCTGTATTTAGCAGCTTTCCTGCGTTAACGTTGCTGTCGAATTTGGAGAAAACTGGTTTCGCATGTTGTCTCCATGCTATTCATCGTAATTCACCGACTATCTTGTTTTAATGGTACCTGCTACATTAACAGCCGTACTTCGTTTATTTTTGCCATATTAATTGATTCGCTAGGTTGCTACCAAACAATGTATCACTCTTCTTAATACTTTTTTCCAACTAGCTACATAATATTGGCCTGAAGAAATCCCGTTTGCCTTTCGCTGGTTTTCTTCTCCATCCGATGGTCGTCATTCTAATAAGTTGTTGAAACGTCGCATTTCACACCCCATCAAGACAAGATGCTTAGCGACGAGAATTACCGCAAACCAATTGTCTCCAGTTCATTAAAGCCTCTTGATGCACTCCCTCTACCTTCACGTCCCAATTCAAATCATTTCTCAACCTAGCCACGGAGATGACGAAGGCAGCAACAACCTTTCAACTCAAGGACACCAGAGGTAGCCAATGAGCGCACGCCCGGCAAGTTGAACGCTGTAAGAGACTGCAAATCGCATCTGGCGTATCCGAGACACAATTCTTATTACGCAAAGCGAAGTGCATTTTACATACAGCAACTGCATGGAGTCGGCAATTCCTCAGTTTTCTCTACGGAACCGATTCAAACTAAATCCATCAAGGCTGAACCAGATACAGCGTCCTATCCAGGGTTTGTCATCCACCTGGATACAACATACTGTAGCGTTTTACGGGAGAGCTACTTCTCTGCGTGGTTTCAAGCACGAGACCGACACTGTTTCACAGGAATCAATGCTCTTTATTTCGCACATGCGCTTACGACCGCCTTAACAAAGGCAGAACTGGCAGTGCAA
>JAOVYW010050310.1:2500-15977 GCA_025775045.1 Hiodon tergisus
TGTCAGAGGGTGGCAGCATTGGCCATACATGATCGTTTTATTTCTAACCACAGCAGAGATGATAACATTTAAAAAAAATGTTTTGCACTGTTCGCCTTGCCATAGCTTTATCGATCAGATTAAATGCCACAATGTTTTAAAATAGGATAAAAAGTGACATATACAGTAAGCTTTAAAAGCTTAAGATCCCTTAATATTTTAACAAAAGGCATTCTGGGAGATTGCGTTGCCGATTTGAAAAAATCTAATCAATACGGAACGTAATTTGTTCTGTATTTTTCAAACATGAGAAGAAAGAGATCCTCCGTCTCTGGTGAAGTATTAACTTCTTACCGGATCCATCTCAGAGTTGTCACGTAATCATGGGAGCTGTAGTTCATTTGATTAACCATTTTTTTACATTACCTAAAAAGACACTATACCCTGGCTGAATAACTGACCAGGGTGAAAGACAACACACAGAGACAGACCGTAACAAAGTACAGCCTCAGAGAGCACAGCCTGGCCAACGAGATGGGCTGGCACAGACAGGCATGGGGGGACTGTGTTCTCACTGTCAGCTCAACCAGGTTGATACAGAGATGCAATTTCTAGTGCAATGCCCCAAGTACAAATAATTAAAGTAAGACTTCTTCCCCAAGAATATAACATTTTAGAGAGTATAAAAGAGGCATGCTTTGTGTACTGTTGCGTTAGGGCCTGGTCTTTATTTTTGAGGTCATAAGCTGACAACCCTAGTGAACCCAAAGCAGGAGTGGAGCAGAGGCGATTAGTACCAAGCGGAAAATAAATAGTAATCACATCCGAGATTGCTAGCTAGCTAGAGTGGCTGGTGTCAGTTTCCTGAATGAATGTAGTGATCCAATGGCTGTGTGACAACTTCGGCTATAGGCGCAAGCAGCCATTGGATCACTACAAAATTTGTATACGTTTTTATTTGGTCTCACCCTTAGTTGCCAGTAAGGAACAAAGGTTTTTCAGTTTATTAAAATACCTTTAAAGCCACATTCAGTCCTGACCTCTTACTTCAAATTTGTTCCCAAGCCCTAACAAGTATGTTGCTGTGCGCGTAGCCAATTAAATGCGCATCTTTATAAACTAGTACCTAAAATATTATTACAGTCCTTAAAAGGGAATTGCCTATGTACAATGCAAAATGGCATATTGTTCAGATTTACGAATCAGCTTTGAAATATCATCTACATGTTCTTTTGACAAAGAACTAAAAGTAATGCATGTTTTCCCCATTCTACTTAAATTTTGGATCCCATGATCCAAAATATCCGCACGATACCCAAAATATAAATAAAGAAAAACATTTAAAAATCAACAAAAATGAAATGCACACGCTGTGTGGCAGCTTTGTCTGGAGAACACATGCATTCTTTCCTCAGTGATTTTCTGTGAGGCTTTGCAAGACAGAATAAAAAGGTAATATTTCTAGCCATGTAAATAAGGGTTGTATACAAAATCTCCGTAGCGTTTAAAACTCAAGGTGAGTCGTGCTGAATTATGATGTACGCTTATAATGGTTTAGTTGAAGTCATTTGTGAAAAAAGGACATTTCTTTTCTGTATATATGGTTTAAAAACTTTTTTCAAATGTTTTTGAATATTTACTGTATTATATTTTCTTTTCATGGTTGTCCATTAAACTGCCATGCAATAATAGATTTGTGCTCCCTCTTCATGCTCTGTGAAATAATGATAATAACAGTAGTGAAAATAATCAGCGTTCTTTGAAGACCCCAGTTGAAAAAAATTTTTAAGTGAAAATGGGAAAGTGAGAATAGTTCTTTGTCGTGCAAAGAAAGGGTGGTGTTGTTTTGGTGGTGACTGGAGCAATTTTGTGAGGGTGGTTGAGCCATGAAAGAAGCTTTTGCTTGTTAGTGAACAGCATGGAGATGAAAAGAGGCCCCTGTAAAAATACGCTTTGGCTTGTGCTCCACAATGCCCCTAGGAGATTTTGATTGTTGAAGTCAAAGTAAGGAAGAGGTTTTTATTACTCTAAGAAGATGTTAGATTCCTACACTTTTTATTTTGTTTCCACAGGAAAACTTTAAAAAAGAAAAAAAAGTAAAAAAGGTATACTGATTAATTAATGTCTTGGATTTCTCTTTTTCTGTAAATTTCGTAGTCATTAAATCTTTGTATGGAGCTATTTGAATGTCAATCAATCAATCAATATATATATATATGTATTTTTTTTATAGCACTGCCAACAGCTTGCCACAACAGTAGAAATTGTATGAAACTGTGTGTGTATTTAATATACGTTATATATATATATGTAAGCAGAAAGCAAGCAGTGCACCATGGGGCAGTTGTTTCATAGATTAGATTAATGGGATTCAAGGGAAAGGTCCCTGGAGGTCTTCATATTAGGCAGTTTCACTCATTAACACAGTGCTAACACACTGCAGGCAGCACTTGATTGCTTTCACAAACACCCCTGGGTTGAAACACTAACAAAGGAACAGCGGGTCGACTTCCTCCTTGGTGCCCAAGAAGGATCAGCCAAGCGAGATTGTTGACTACAGGCTCTATTCAACATAGCATTATCATTACCGGTAGTAAAGTGCCATGCTTTTCTAATGCCAGCAGGAGGAAACAGAGAAAGTGGAAGCCTATTGGCTTCAGCTACAATAAGTGTTCTTGTGGCAGGTAATGTAACCCATGAGTTTGGGCCACCCTTGACAAGATACAGGTGGGCAATGCCCGTAAAGCACATGATGGCGGAAACCACAATGAAGACCCTATGGATAACTGTGGTTTTTCCCTAGGCTGCCCCAAAAAGCTCAGCTGAGACCGAAGCACAGTGTGTGAGTCATCCTCCCTGAGGGCCTTTTTTGGCTTCCTTGGAGGAAGAGGAGCAGCGCTTCTAGCCTGTGTTACTCAAAGCCTTAAACACTACCCGGCATGGAAGCAAATCAATGTCCCGCATTTTGTGTTGACTGGGCACCATGCTTGCCTTTCAGTGTGCCTGACGGTGTGGCCACTAGTTGGGGAGTGCCATTGGGAGCTGGAGGGCTGGGTGGAGCACCATATTCGGGTGCTGGGCCAGACATCTTGCCACACAGGGGCCCACGCAAACAATAGAAGGATAAGCAGTAGTACTGCAAAAGATCAAGGGCGCTGGTGAGACTATGGAGCAGGTGCTTCACCTTAAATATTTTAGGAAGTGAAGTGTAACCCTTTATTTATGGTTTATGTGCTGTAGTTGCGTACTTTTGTTTGGTAGCTGGACAGGAGGGGATGACCCAATGACTGATGCATCCTGGTGGAGTGAGCAAATGAGTGAGGCGTCGGAACGTTGCTGGAGCTTCAGAGAGCAACAGTCCATAATGCCAGGACCCTCACTGAGTACAGGATGTATTATCTAACCCCATGTTGTGTAAGTGGGCTGGAATTCTGCAGGGTTCCTGTGGGTAGCACCCTCCAGGGCATTTGAGGACTGCCTGCTTTGCAGGATATTGCCAGCCTCCTCTCTGTTTTGTATGATTTATGTGTGGTTGTTCTGTGTTGTGTTATTGTTTATGTTCTATGTTGTGACTGCCCTGTTTCTTTCGATGGACTGCCCACTCCCTCTTTAAGGTGCAGATGTCTGGAAGAACTCTGCTTTTTACTTGGGTATTGCATTCTATTTCACAATTGTGATTCATCATTTTTATGTGTGGTGCATGAGTGCTTCAGCAAATTGCATTGCCATTGTAAAAAGTAGCCTAGGCCATAACTGATTCATGCTGCCATGTGGGAAGGGAGTGGCGTTAGTGAGCGGTGTTTAAGTGGAGTTGGGGGCATACGATAGTGGGCTGCTAACAGGTTCTTTATTAACTCTGATGTGGGCTACCTGTGGTAAAGACCTGTGTAACAAAATGTTCTTTTACAACATGCAACTTGTACGTTATATGTGGTTTAGTCGGTAAGTTGATTAAAAGAACTGGTGATCACGTGGGTGCCCTGTGACAATAAGGTAATTATTTATGACATCCCGTCTCCTCGCCCAATCTCACCTCCAAGTAATAGTTACCATAGGAACAAGAACAAATTATTTTCCAGGAGTGAACCTTCAAAACTCGTGTCCTTTTTTTATTACACTGCCAGACGTAATTCTTTAGTTCATCACCTCCATTTCACCTTGTGGTATTGTGATGATAATTTGAAGTATTTAGACCCATTGCCCTTGCAAATTGCCTCATGAGAGCCTTAATATAATTACATGATTATTTCTGTCATCTACAGCAATTATTTGCTTAAAAGGAACCCCTACCTAAGGTCCTTAGATATCTTGTGTTTTTAGACTCTCACCTTATGCAACCACATACAGTATTTTACTGAAACAATTCTTCAGAGGACAGAAGAAGCGCAGAGGATCCCAAACATTTGAGCACTCTTTCTTTAAGGTACAAAACTATTTTAGTACACTTCCTTCTACAGGATGTCACTGGCCACCATTGGCGGCTGGAGGGAGGGGCTAGCGGGGGCTTAAGAACCCCTTGAAAAAGGCTGAGCCCCCCAAACCCCCAGTAATTTTGTGATTGTTATTGTTTGTTCGTGCTTTTTGTCGTAAACTTTTTGTATGCATTTGATTTATTCATTATAAATTCACGGAATTAATTGTGCTTGCGTTGTTGTATAATGCTAAACATTTAGTAACATGCATTTCAATTATGTAGCCTATTAGCCCGGGATCATTGAATCTCGTTTTTCTGTAGTAGTATCATTTGTTATTATCATTTGTAATCCCCCCCCGTAGCTCCCCCAGTCACAATTCTCTGGCGCCGCTGATGCTGGCCACACTTGTGACTCCCCACATCTACATTCACCCACTTATACAGCTGGATGTTTACTGAAGCAATTCAAGTTAAGTATCTTGCAACAGATGGTGTGGGACCAGCAACCCTTCTGTGACTAGATGTCGTCTCAATAGGCTGTGGCATATGTGCTGTTGGGTAGGAGGAACCTGTCCATGAGTCTTTGGAAGGTGTGAGTGGAGAAGGTCGTTTTTTCCTTGGTCATCAGTGACAAGGGAATCTGCCAATAACCTGTGGTTAAATCCAGAGTCGAATTAAAGTGAGCAGTACCTAGTCGATCTAAAAGCTCATCCACCAGAGGCATGGAATAAGTATCAAAATTATAAACTGTATTTACCTTCCTGTAGTCCACACAGAAACCTGTCCGGATTCGGTACAAGAACCACCAGACTGCACCAGCCACTGTGTGATTGGTTATTCCCAAACTGAAAATTTTTTCAGATTATTTTGTGTTCCAGTATACGTTTGAGCCAGGTCCGAACTACTGTTTTATGAGTGCTGTTTGTCCAGAAGAGATTGGAAGAGTTTTAAGGATTTGGCTTCCGGCAAAGGGCCATAGAGATCGCCAGAGATAATCTGCTGAGCCCACCGCCCATCGGTTATTTACCTCACAATCAACATCCCACACACACTATATGACCTCAAAGAGTCCTTGCTGCTGCAGTAGCCATTTGGATGTGGAGGTGGGAAGTAATACCAGGACTTTATCACCCGAGTCAAATGTGTGCATGCTCTTGTGGTGCGGCGGTCATTGCCTGTCCTGGGATTTGAGCCAGTGATCCCAAGCTATCCGCCACATTGAATGCAGTTTTGTATTGTCAATTATGTATTGAACCACATTCTTATTAGGACTTTGACCTTCCTCCGTTTTCTAAATAAGATCTAGGAAGCTCTGTGAACCCTCCCACACCACAAACAACAAGGGATCGATGAATTTTTCTCAATGTCATTTGTTGACTTATATAAACTTGGACATGTTTTTTAAGGTCTGATGAAACCACTCCACCAACCCATCTGTTAGAAAATGGTAAAGACTGGTTCTAATAGGCCGTATGTTGCACAGTTTATATAATTTTCGGAGTGTGCGTGACATAAATGCTTTGCCCTAATCATTGAGGATCACTTTGGGGAAACCGACCCAGGTAAACAGGGACAGACACTTTCTGGCATTGAGGGCACTCACAGACAGATATCGTCCCAAATGCCCAGCCAGTAAAATCGGTCTTTCATCTGCTCAAGTTTTTTATCCATCCCTAGGTGGCCATTTGATCACAATGCGCTACCTCAAACACAATCCACCGGTGGCGCTTCGGTACAAGCAGTTGCTTCATTACAAGCAATTGCTTCATTACCTCCTGAGTGTCAGGGCCTGGAACCACTCAATATAGCCTGTCATGGAAATAACGGAAGTCAGGGTATGTCACTGGCTGCTGCCGTACGTCAGGACTCTTGACTGCGACGGCTTGCTCCCTTGCATCCCGCAGCACAACTTTGGGAATGGTTGAAAGAGGGGGCCAGAGTTCTTGATCCAATACCACCAGCTCCAGTACCGGGTCCAGGCAATGGATGGAGGGTCATCGGTGCAGGCGTCCCTGAGCCTTTGTACTAAGCCAACGCTTGTGAAGAGGGACCAAAACAACTTCCGGTGGCGCTCTATCATCAGTCTGATCCGGCTCATTACGGTCTGCTGAACGGCACTGTAGTCCCCAGCCAGGACGGGTCCCGTGGGCCGCCTTCTGAGCCTCCCCTATGAGGAGGGTCCCCAAGCACAGGCTCTACTGGGCCAGGGGTCAGCGACACGCCGAGGCCGTCTGGGTTTTCAAGGTTCATCTCCGTATCCTGGTCCAGCCCCATCATGCTCAAGAGAAGGTTCAGTGCTGGAGCAGGTCTGGCCCTAGGGTTGGGCTCTTCCCATTGCTGCAGCATTTGGTGCAGGAGGTCCCTGTCAGCAGCTTTGACGGCATGATTCAGCTTTATTCAGTTGTCTCAGGAGTTTGTTTAGTTTTCTCGGGGTGTGGGAGGGAAGGAGGGGGCTTATGCCAGGATCATTGTTTTTTATTAAACAATAATAAAAAAGAAAAGAAAAAGCCAAATGGAATACAGTTCCTTTGATGGCTGCGTGCCTCAGGCTGCCTCTAAAGCATTGTGCAAACCAACTGCTGTAAACTGTATGTGGTTTCACTGAGAGGCAATCCGTAATGTTGCTAGCCAGACTAGACTGCAGTACATGTAGTGTGTGCTAGATTTTTTCAACTTCCACGCTATGTTGCTGCCCGGTCTCAGAACGGAAGTAGATTACCTGCAAACAAAGGTACAAATGTGTTGCTTTGAACTGTTTGTTTATGGGAAAGCAACAAGAAACTTTTCATTTACTTGACAAGTACAAGGTCAACATTTATGAGGCTGCTAATTCTATGCAATTTAGTTTTATATGTTTTATATGTGTTTTGTTATTGCTGGTTTCATTATTATTATTATTATTATTATTATCATTATTATTATTACTATTACTATGTTATTAAACTTATTGTTTTAATACAATTTTAATTGTTGTTACAATAATGAAGCTAAGGTTTGGTAACATGTAAGTTATATAATTTTACATCTTGATAAAGAATATTTCACAAAGATTTTTATTTTAAATTAAAATGGCATATATAGGCAAGATGCTCATGAGTGTGCCTATGTGTCCACTCTTTTCCCCCTCTCTGGAGGGTTCTGGGAATGCTGCCTGGGGTGGGCATCCTCTTGTGACTGGGAGCTTCCCTTGAGATGCTCTTGCTTGACCCCTGCCCTGCAGATGGACATGGCAATAAGGGACGGTGATTGTCCAGTCAATACCCACTTCAAAAAATTTCTGCTGTGCATGAAGAAGGAAATTTCCTCCAACCCCCACTGCACATTGGAGGTGCCGCTGTGTCCCTTTGGCAAAAAACTTACAATTTGACCTTGCAGTAATATGCAGTGCTGAAGCTGCCTATACACTACTGCTTTGGTAACTATGACACTGAAATATCCTGTGGCTGAGCCTCCTGACACCAACAATTCGGTAATATGCTGTAGTATGCGGTTCAAACGCAGTAATATGCAGCGTCAGAGAACTGCTTCTGAGGCTTAGGCGCAGAAATACACGGCACTGGAGCTGCTATGGAGAATTGCCACAATATAGTTAGAGGAATCTAACATGGGCACTAACATTTCGTAAACAGTAATTATTGTATTATACAGCCCATACCCTTTCACTTTCAAATTACTAGAATAACATAAAACTTTGATAAGAACATGAAAAGTTTGCATTCCTGATGGCAAACCTCGACCAAATCTGCTTTCAACTAAATCTGAATCAACCAAATAATGAAAGAAAAACATTGAGACCTTGAAACAAAATTATACTCAAATGCAGTTAATGATCTATTAAAAATGTAAATGACAAATAATGACCTTAGTACATGAGATAGATGCATGCTCAGATACAGAGTACTGACATGTTTGCAGTTAAACGATTCCTTTAAAACTTTTTAGGTCTAGGAGAAAGAGGTGGGGAGATGTGTTTCTGCAAGGGTGGGCAGTAGGTCTATACAAACCACTTAGTTCAAAGAGAAGGTTAATTGGTTCTGGCAATACATTGCTTCCTGTCACAAAGAACAAGAAGGACTGATTCTTGATCAAGACCCTCTGTACTGAATGTACTACTTCATGAAAAATATTGCATGCTCTTTTTCTGGGTTTAGAACCACAGTGGGAAGTGGCTTCAGTAGCTAGCACAGCTATCAGCTTTTCTGGAGTGGGGCACTGGATGTCAAAAATGTATTCAACAGCAGGGAATGTTAAACTACTCAAAAATAATTCCATATAAAAGCTAAGGATGCCATTTTTCTGTCTTCTAGTTTTCACGCGGTGCTTGTGCACCAAAGCACGGAGGAACCCAAGCGCAGCTCAAAGAAATAAACATAATCTTTATTAACTAAGTTTTAAACAAATACAAAACTAGAACAGAACAAAACTAAATACAAAAACAAGAACTCGCCCCGACTGAGGAAAAGTGCAGGGATTATATTACAAACAGAAAATCAAGTGGGGCGGTGCAGGGCCAATGTAAACGGAAGTGAGCAAAACAGCAAAAATCCGTGGAATGTTAATTGGATAATTGACGAGAGCTAGAAGTTGACAGAAAACCAAGTGTGAAGGTAAATTGTGACACTAGTGTTGGCCAGCTTCATGACAGTCCCCCAGCATCTATTCCATCACCCCAGAAGTCTGTGCCTCCTTACTGCCCATTTCCACGCGTCTATTACTATTGCACTTTTATTAGAATTTCCACCAAAGTTTCTAGTTGCATTTTGAGGACTTCTAGTGTGGTTTTGAGCGACCAGATGATACAAAAATTAAGGAATGTAGCCGATCCCAGCTTAACGGCCACTGAATTTCTTAAGTAATGAAGGCTGGTGTAAAATGTGACCTGTCCTAAATGTTACTAATATAAAAAAAACTGTAGATCTGTTGCTCTGCATTTTGTTACTGTCATACTGTTACTGTCATATGCAAAAAATGTCAGATTAATATTAAACTGGTAATATTATACCTTTATACCTTATACTTACAGGTTTCATTTATTGATAATGTGGCATTTAACTGAAAAGCCATAATAACACTGGCAAAATGCTGAACAAATATTGCTTTATGGCTTCTACACTACATGTACTAATTATTCAAATAATTACTTATTTTTAGTTGTTACATAATTCTGACATTCACTGTACTGATAATATACTGATGTAATACAGCTGGGCTGCTCTTACTGACAATGCTGCCTGGGACATCACTAACATTTCTGCTGCTGCCTAACGCTTCATTTTCATTGTACATTATACAAGCAGTGATAGAGCATTAACACCAGTCTCTTCTAAATTAAATCATTTTGATTACAGTCTCATTTTAGGGTTTATGCTACACAACTTAGTTTATTTCAAATTATATGAAGACAAATGTCTTCAGTTCACACTCTCTCAAGACCCACAGGCTGCATCTGTCAATGAAAAAAACATCAAAATATAGATTTATATAACACTCAATGTTATAAGGGATAAATTTAATTTGACCCAAGTGGCATGCTAATGGCTAGAGAAACGACTCAGAATGTAGAACTTTGTTTAAATCTTTTGACAGTTCAGTTCAGTTCTTTCGCTATAACATTGTAGACGGCTGGTTGCGCAGACAGTAAAAGTTGTAACATAGTCACTTGATTATTTGATCACTCACTCAATTTTAATTTATTAAGCTTTATTGGCATGATAATCATTTTGTACTGCCAAAGCATTACATGTCAGTGTTGAACATGACACATTATGGACAATACATAAACAAATGATGAGTAAAATATACATGTCGTTTTCAAAATAGTAATATTTTTTTTTTTAAATAATGGGGAAAATATTGTTTTGTTAATACTATACCACTACAGTTTTACACAATTTCATAATGTAATTATTCCGGTCCCTGACCAATTTTCTAATATTATTGAATGGTACATTGAAATTTTGCTCTGTTTGATACTGAAATACTGAAACTCAAAACAAATTATTGTAATGTTACATTGGTTTTATCACGATAAATATTTCTAAGACAAATAAAAAACCCAAATATATTGCTCGCATAAGTACTAAAACCAGTTTGTCGTGGAAGCTCCCAGTTTATACAGATGAAAGCAATTGCTATAAAAGAGACATAATTATCTAACCATAGCTACGAACCATTAAAGTCACTATCATATTTTCTGGATAAAAACCCCAATGTTGAAGGATCATTGGTCAGGCTATGTACCTGAAGGAAACCGAAGACTGAAGACCAAAGACCGAAGACTGAACTACAGGTTTTCCCATGGAAAGCAATTCCAGAACTTGTTTTGATAGCTTTTCTCCTTTTGAGCTTATCGCTTATCAAAATTGACAACTGTTTCTTTGATCCAATACCAACAAAGTTTCTTGAAAGATATTCTCTCAGTAACATCCAAAACAATGTTAAACATTGTTAACGTCTTTAGTATCAGGATGTGTCCCTGTGTCTCAGTAAGTAACAGTAATTAAACCAACTTTAAAGAAACCAAATTTAGATCCATATGTTCTTAAGAACTTTAGGCCAATATCTAATTTGCCATTTTTGACTAAAATATTGGTGAAAGTAGTAGCCCAGCAGTTATTGGAATTTCTAAACTCTAATAATATGCTGGAAACATTTCAGTCAGGTTTTTTCAAACAGGGCATAGTACTAAGACAGCACTTGTTAGGATTGTAAATGATATTCTAATGGCATCTGATAATAACTGTCTGTTCTAGTACTGCTTGATCTAAGTGCTGTATTTGATACTATAGATCACCATATCCTCTTAAAAAGACTTGACACCCATGTAGGCAGAAAGGGGAATGCTATATCTTGGTTGAGGTCATATTTGACAAATAGATTTCAGTTCGTTAAAATTGGGGAAGACTCATCAGATTTGTTTTGTTAGATATGGAGTACCGCAAGGTTCGGTGTTGGGCCCCTATTCTCTTTGTATATGCTACCCCTTGGTGATATCATCCGAAAGCACAAGCTCAACTTTCATTGTTATGCAGATGACATGCAGCTATATCTGTCAGGGAGCCTGGGTGAGGATTTTCTGTTGGCTAGATTGAAGCTTTGCTTGAAAGACGTAAGAGATTGGATGTCCTCTAATTTCCTATTGTTGAATTCTGAGAAATCAGAAATGATCATCCTTGGCCAAAAAGGCTATGTGCTGGACCTAGATGGAAAGCTGATAGACCAGAGTGTATTGGTTAAAGATCTTGGAGTTACAATTGATCCAGATCTTTCTTTTGAAAGGCATACCACCTGAGAAACATTGCCAAGATTAGACATTATTTAGGTGATCGGGATACAGATAAATTAATCCACGCTTTTTTTACTTCCAGACTTGATTACTGTAATGCTATATTATCAGGTGGCTCAAATACAGCCACAAATACATTACAAGTTGTTCAGAATACTGCTGCTAGGATCCTTACTAGATGTAAGAAATATGATCGCATCACACCAGTGTTGGCTTCGTTACATTGGTTGCCAATAAGGCAGCGAGCTGATTTTAAGTTACTTTTGTTAACTTTTAAGGCTGTAAATGGGTTAGCTCCCTCGTATCTAACAGATATTATAGTCCCGTATGTCCCATCTAGATTATTTCGCTCACAAGAGGCTGGGAATCTATAAATACCAAGAATAACCAAACCAAAATCTGGAGGTAGAGCATTTGCATATAGAGCTCCACAACTATGGAATAGCCTCCTAAAATGTATGCGGGAATCGGACACAGTCTCTATATTTAAAGCAAGATTAAAAACGAATCTATTCAAACTTGCATATAGTCAATAGGGGGACTGTGACCGTGAAGGGACGGCGATTATTAGAAATGTTTTTGTGATAAGAACCATTCCTGTGGTCGCACCATCATTGGTGGTTCCCCTCTAGTTGGCTGGGCTCTGCCTTTGGTGGGGCGGGATGGGTTCGGACCACCTTCATGGCCATGTGTTATTTCCGGCACGCACTCAATCTCTTTGTATGCTGCCATAGATATAATATGTAACTGTGACCACAAAGTTTCATTTTTCAAATGACTTAACTTGAGATCATACTGAATCCATAGCCAAGCATTAACAATGTGCTATCTCTCTCTTTCAAGCTATCACTTTCACCACAACAACCAGTGGAACTTTACACTGGACTCCAGCTATCTAGGCCCCCAACGCTCTCCTCCGGATATTACAATATTTTAGATCTCCTCGACTGGAGAGCATCAAACAATATGGACATTAGATTGCTTAATTCAGCTCCTAGTGCCGGCCACCGGAGGATGGGCTCCCCCATTAAGCCGGGTTCCTCTCAAGGTTTCTTCCTGCCAGCCTAGGGATTTTTTCTATGCCACTGGTATGTTTTTGGGGGGTCAGGCCTGGGACATATTTTATTTCACTGTATGTAAAACGTCTCTGTGACATGGAAACGTGTGAAAAGCGCTTTTTAAAAATAAATTGATTGATTGATTGACTGAAGACCGCGGTATGTGCAGCGCAAACATAACACTGCCCATGCTTCAAGACACAACATCTCTACAGTGAAATATGGTGGGGACAGCTTCAGGGTTCCTTCTCATCAGCAGGGTCTGGGCATCCTGTTAGAATGGAAGAAAGAATGGATGGAGAAAATACAGGGAAATGTTACAAGAGAACCCGCTTCAGTCCAGTTGGGGAGGACATTCACCTTTCGTCAGGGCAATGATCCGAAGTAGGCCAAAGCAATGTGGCTCAAGAAAAAAAAGGTGAATATCCTACAGTGCCCCAATAAAAGTCTATATCTCAATCCTATTGAGAATTTGTGGTACTATTTGAAAATTGCAGTCCAGAAACATCGTTCAACCAACCTAAAGCAGATCTGCCTTAGAAAATAGGCCAAAGACACTCCAACAGTGTGTACAAAGCTAGTACATACTTACCCAAAAAAACTTAAAGCTGTAATTAAAGTTGTTATTGTAGATAACATATATACGTAGATATTATGTTATTGTAGATAACCAAACAACGTATGTGGGAGTTGAATACTTTATGCAAGCAACATATTACTTATTATTACTAATTATTAATA
>JAOVYW010050321.1:11918-24288 GCA_025775045.1 Hiodon tergisus
CTTCGCCTCTTCTTTCTCTCTCCCTCCTCAACAACATGCATCTCTGGCTGATCATTTCTGCCTTTCTCAATTTCATTTTAAATAGATGAATTGAGACTTCAATGAATATATCACAATTACTTCCTATTATTAGGAATTTGCCTATTTTGTTAGGCTATATTAGGCAACAGGACAAACTTTACCATATTAGTTAACCTGCCTCCTTGATTTTCTACGGTCTCTGTTTGTTTTCTACGGTCTCTGTCTTGCCTTTATTGACTTTATAACATATAAAATGCTTCTAATATTATGATATGGTTATGATAAGGTGCCTCTCTGTCAGCAGAGTCTGAAGCAACGCATAGCAACGCGATGGCTTCATGGCAACGCCACAGCCTGTTTGAAGGCAGAACAAGGGCAAATAAACAGGAACATTCTCCGACTTTCTTGTGATTCATTTGCTACCGTTTTGTGCACGTTTTCATGTTCATTTTAATTCAAATGGATTTTTACGCAATATAACTGTTTATTAATTCATGTTGAGAGGGGCACTTTTGATTAACTTGGAACTGGTTACCACGCAGGCGATTCCACGGAGCTGCTCGAGGCGGAGCAAAGTTTTCGCCGCTTTTTAATGGAGTATTACTTTCGTTTAAAAACACTATTCTTCTTTTAATGGAACGGAAGTTTGTACGCCATATGTAACTGAAAGATCAATAGGAAAATGAAATTGAAAGATTATTTGCCCGACATTTAACTAAATTAATGAATTGACATTTAAGTTTATCAATTGTGAAATTAACGTATGAATTTAATATTAAATTTTTACAGTTAGAACCATAATATTAATATTGTGATGGAAATTATTGCTTATTTTGGCAGATATGTTCTCCCACGATACGGCCAGTTCACTTATGGTGTAAAAATCAACCCGCAACTACAAAATTACAAAACAACTTAACATTAGATTACACTACCGCGACTAGATTTGCGGTGGTACCTAGTTAAGATTGACTGGCACTGCAGTGTTCGCTGCGCTCACTTCCACTGAATGCCATGCCACACTACACACTGTTAAGCTTGATTGGATGGATATTGATACAATGGAAAATAACACTGTCTGGCGATGATGTGGGTGGGGTCAGTAGTATGGCTCCACGCCGGAGACGCACTGTAATTCTTAAAAATAAAAATATTAACAACGTCACAACGTTTATGGGGCGATGAAAGTAAAGATGTTAGATGTGAGACTTTTTAAACTCTAATTTCAACTTGCCCACGGACATCTCAAACCCAAGACAGTCGCCAACTACAATGCAACAAGGGGACCCACGTGAACACTTCTGATCCAGACATCCTCATTGATTTAGAAATTATCCTACAGTCGCAGTGTGATTATTCCGCCGACAGAGGGTGTTGTTGTAAAATATTTCGCTTCAACCTTTCAAAAGCGCGAAAGGAGGTCGATTCCCTTCATTCAACCCCATGAAAACATTTTGTCATCTCTGCTGAGTTGAACAGAGATTTTGTGCAAAGGTTTTCACGTTTTTAAATTCTGAAATCACCCGCTTTTTCTAAGTTCTTTTTTTTTTCTTGAGAAAATAAGACATTTTTGGACTAGTATGACATGCGACTGTTACTGCAGCCAGTCGCACTGAATACCATTGTTACCGCAGAGTTAGCATTGAAAGTGCTTTATTAAAGTTTCCAGGCACATACAAGGGTGATGATACATATATAGATAATTACATGCCCAGTGAAGACCGGTCTTTTGTTCTGTAGCTTTGCTTCTCAGCTGTGAAGAACTGGTTTGCAGATATTTTCACTACTAAGGACATCCTGCATCTGGTTTCCACAGTTTGGTATTAACTTTGCTAATTATTAGTCAATACAACTCCTTCAAAACAGACACATTATCTTTCAAATACAATACACAAATGTATTATCTTCTTTGGATCTGTAACAATGAATAAAAACAAATTAATCATCTTCATCGCACGTAACTTATAGGACACACTTATCTTGTGACAAAACAATAGTTCAAGTCAATTTCCATTAAATATACCATTATTTGCCAAAATGTTTTACCTCGACCTATGATGTGTTTTACAGGATAATGACGGTATAACGCACCCACCATACATACATAATAACATTGCACCCAATAATAAATGCATTATATGTTTGATTATTTATCAGTATGTAGCAGCTTAGAGGGGCCTAAAAGCCTCATGTATCACTATAGTATGATTAAACTACAATATTTGTATACACTGTAGCAAGCCAGGGTCTGGAGGCGGTCAGACAAAGGGAGAGCCAGTTTACGGCCGTCATTTCATTTTTTAGCAAAGAAATCAACAAAAAATAAAAAACGGAAAAGGAATAAATATAACAAAAAACAAACAAATAAAAATAAGTTTCAGTTTAATCAACAATAAAGATCACAAGTATCTCTCTATATAACTCCGCTTCCTCACTTAAAGTCTTCATGTCTGGCACCTGGATGTGGTCTTGTCACATCATAGAAACATGTCCCTAACAGCGTGCATGATTCCACAGGCTGCGTGCTACATATTCATTCACACCGATGACACAATATTTGTAAGAGGCTTTATGTGAAATTCATCTAACCTAATAGTACTAAAATATATCTTCCAATGTATTTCTACCAGGTGAAATGTTTGTTTGTCTTGCTTGGTAAAAGACAATGACAACCCTACATTCAGACTGACGCCTGTCGGACTGCAGCGTTCGAGGATTGGGCAGGAATCCTCACCTGATGTTAGGTGTTCACCGTTTTACGGCTACAATTCTGGCCTGCAGACTTGCGGCCCGTAACCTTGGATCGCCCTCCCCCACACTGTGACAGGAACTCTCTCCCAGCTAAACGTTCCTCAGGGGGCACACGTGCGTGAGGAAGACGTTGATGGCGTTCTTGATGATGGCAGGGGGCGGGTGCAGCGCGTGAGGCAGGCGGTGGGCCAGGGTCATCTCCCAGGCGTCCACCAGGACCACGTCCAGGCCACTGAACATGGCACGCAGCACTGCATCCAGCTGGTGAGAGTACCAATCACTGTTGTACAGGCTGACCTCGGGGTCCAGAGCCTGGGGGTTGGGCGTGCGCAGCACCACCAGCGTCTCAGGGGCGCGCTCCAGCAGGTTCAGAACGGCGGCCCGGATGGCTCGCAAGCGCCGCAGGTACACCTCCACGGCAAAGGTGCTGAAGTGCGACCACACGCTCACCACCACAACCGTGTCCGGGCCTCCCTCCAGGGCTTCCAGCTCGCTGGCCACGTAGCGCAGCTGGCTGGAGGACACCGTGGAGAAGCGAATGGGCGGTCCGTGGCAGCGGTACATCAACAGGATGCGGTGGACCATGTCCACGGACATGAAGGGACCCACGTTCTTCGGGCTGCGCAGCTTAAACTCATTCAGTTCTGAGACAGGAAACGGGAGACGGGTCAAAAAAAATCCTCTCCGGCCAACGAAAACGCGACGTGCCGCTACCGTTGTGGGACAGGTATGCAGCCTCACCTGGGATCAGCGTACTGAGGTACTCGTACCACTGCCTCACCGTGGAGTCCCCGAACATGTACACCTCCTTCCCCCGAAGACACTCTGCAACTCCCGCCGTGCCGTTGAACTGCCGAACGGGCATCTTGCCCAGCGACCGCCACGCGTCCCCGTAGTAAAAACCCGAGGGGACCAACGTGACTGCCTCGCCAGTTTTCTTTGCTTCTGCCTTTTCTGCCAGGAAATGAGGAAGTGGAAACAATGAATGTAATCATTGGGTCAATGACTGCAGACTCACTCCTGGTACAATAATTCATTATTATTAAATCCCCTAAAGGGGGGGTGGGGGAGTGATACTTAGTATTGGACCACATTTAGTCAGCAGGGATTTTGTCATGAGATAGGAAGGGCTTGTTTCACTGCATCAAATTCAATACTTAAATTATTTTTAAAAGTTAAGAGTTGACTTAATGTCATTAGTGCATCTGAGAGAGTTATTTGTTGGTTTTTGTGAAAGAGATGACTTTGACATTACAATAGTTAATAGATGTGTAAAGGTTTTAACTCGGAGTTGCTTTCAAATGTAATTTCTTTAATTGACTGACAAATTAGATTATTTAAAATGCTCAGCCATGCCCACTTAGATCCTGATTTAAACCTTTCTGGTTTGAAAGCTAAAGGGAGAAATGTCTGTGGTTGTAGTACCTGGTTTTAGTAAATTACCCTTTAATCCTTTTTACTTGTTCTAGTGTATTTTAAATCTGCTTTTTATGTCTGGATTATAGGCCAGCTGTGTCACTTTTCCCATGAGCCTCTACTATACAGGGCTGTAGACCCTAATTCTTCCCACTGGTGTGACCAACTTTCTCAGACTTACGATTTGGTCACACCCTTTAAAAAAAAAATATATTAATCATAATGACCTTGCATGTTGATGAATCGTTCTCTTGATTTGTATGTGCTGGTTTTGCATTGATGTAAAGATGACAGTGACTAAAAGCTTGATATTTGAAAAATATTTTAATCTGATATTAATGTTTTAATATATAGTTTCCAGCTTAAACTAAGTTGACCCAGTTCCAAGTTTTGAGTTGCCTGCAATGACCGGGCCACATCGATTGCAGTAGATATATTTGTAGAACAAAAAATTACATAAGCATAAATAAATAAATGTAGAAATAAATAATAAAATACATAAATAAATGAAAAATACATACATTCCGGTAATGAAAAAGGGTATTTATGTCATTTTTTTAACATCAGTCTGAAGCAGGATTGATTATACCGGTGTGAGCGGATCTACTACCAATGCCTTGACTTGATTAGTTGGTACGCGTAGCTTTGCCTTGCCTTGAGCTCGTTATTAGCCGCTTAGCTGATGGGAAATTTTGTACATGTCATTTCTAATGATTTAAGATCATTAGCGACAGCTGTTGAAAACAATGCACCCAATGACTACCTTCAGTTTCGTCTTGGAAGATCAACGGAGGACTTAGTTCAACTCAACACTGACATGGACTTAGAAGTTAACGTAGCAGCGCTAGACAGTCTGTCTGGCTAGACCAATCCTGTTTCAGACCACCCACTCAATTAACATACGGACACAGAAATACATAAATTAAATAAATAAATAAAAATGACATAAATAGCCCTTTTCAGTACCAAAACGTATTTATTTTTTCCATTTATTTCTACATTTATGCTTTACTTTTTTGTTCTCCATACATACACAGCATAGCACCGCAAACACGGGTACTGTTTTAGCCATTGCTGTTGGAAGTTATTTATTTTTCCCCTCCCTATCTCAATCTCAATCTCAATCTCCTCTGTCTCCTCTCTCTCGTCACTCTGTCTTATAAACTTATTGGATATAGACCGCTTCACATTCGCGCTTTAACACGGGTGTTTTATCATCTATGCGCCGCGCGCGTACATAGCCGATGAACTCACAGGCGGGAAAGGTGCAGGTAGGGAGGGGCGGATCGAACCTGATTGGTTAACGGAGTACATGTGCCAGACAGGTACCAAAACATCCTGAACATTATGCACTCGCACCAATGAGACCATGTGAAATTTTAACTCGCGCATTCTCAAAAAATGACCGCATTTGCGACAATTTTGTTTGCAGCCTAGAGCCCTGCTATATAATGCAGCAGTGTACAGACTAGCTCAATATTTAAAATATTATTAAAATTATACATCATAGTTTCTTTGCTTTGGTTCTTCCCGTCCAACATAAAAACCAGGAATTTCCATTTCATTTGGTGAAACTGGGTGTTAAGCTCGGGTGTTAAGCTCGTGATCACAGAGCTGCTCGGAGTCTGAACGCTTGATCTCCAACCTTTGCTCTCTGGCAGCACGGTCACACGGTCCGATCCCGAAGCGCGAATGCGAACCTTGATGTTAACGCCGCTGAAAAGAAGAAGACGGGTGGCGTTTCAGAGACCAAACAAGCCAAACACTGTCAATCATCCAAAACACAGCTACCAGCAGATTATTACTGCTAAAACACAGCTACCAGCAGTTTATTACTGCTAAAATACAGATTACACCAAGCTTCCTGCACGATATTCCACCAGCCTGCAAGTATCGCAGTTATGTTAATGAAAGGTAAAACCCACACCATTCATTGGTTTAGATTTTTTACTTTTTACCAAGATCTTTTACCTGGGCAACATAAACTGAGATTTCACATGCTAGTGCGTTGATCCTTAATGACAACGGAGACAATCAAATTAGGAGGGAAGGGCTGGTTGTTTTTCCTCCCTCCATTTCATCCATAGCAGATTGAATTAAAACAAAAGCAATACTGAAACAAAGCAATCTGGACTTGCACAGACTGAGTTTCTTCCGTGCATTATTCTTCTATCCAATTGACGTCATTAGATACCCTTCCCTTGCATATGTGCACAACCCCAGTGCAGGTTAGGAATTATGTTATCTTCATTTTACGTTTCATTTTAGAACTGATACTGACTACATAACTAATGAAACAGTTGTCTAAATCAGACTGGTGCGAGAACAGATTGAAACGCGTCCGATTCTGATTGGCTGGCGCTCGTACTCACTTCCCGGAGCTAACATACGGCTCTGATCACACCCGCCCCGCTGCCCTGCCCTCTGACCCTAAAGCTCCCTGTGTGTTTTACAGACCATTACCTTTGGAAAAACAGCTCCTCCTTTTTGGTGAGCAGGTTTTTCTGGTAGCCGCCCTTGGCATGGTTGACCCGGTGTTCGCAGGTCAGCAGCTTGGGCTTGTAGCAGAACCAGGGCTCCCCGGTGAATCGGTTGCTGTAGTTACAGAGCGGCTGATTGAGGGGCAGGCATAGGTTGCAGACTGTGGTCTCTGAGAAGTCCTTGGAGCGGAAGAGGCTTTTGAAAAAGACGCGGTCAGGGTGCTCCTCCCGCAGCCGCCTCAGCACCTGCACGGCCTCGCTGGGGTGCACGAGGGTCACCTCCACCTGCGCGGGCCCCGGCCACGGCAGCCAGAAGCGCACCGTATAGAAGCCGTTCTGGTGGTCCGTCACATGCCCCGCCACGCCGGCTCTCAGCTCGGGGGAGTGCAGCCGGGCGAGGAGGAAGTCCCCGCCGCGCCTCTTTGGGCGGTTCTGAAAGTCCCGCATGTGCACCCGCGCCTCCAGCCGCCCGCCCACATGCCAGCCGCTGGATGCCGGCGCCGGCAGGACCACGAAGAAGCTGCGGGCGGGATCGCTGCTCTGGCGCAGGGGGACAGGCAAGCTCCACGCCGGCTCCGGCCAGGCGATGGAGTCCAGCAGGTGGCGCTCCTCGGCAGCCTCCTCCGGGGTCAGCATCGCCCCCGGGGAACCGCAGTAGCTCCAGTTGCGGTCCAGTGGCTCCCGGTCCCCAGGCTTAAAGGTGCTGTCGATTCTGCTCTGGAGCTGGTACAGTGCGGCCACAGTCTTACAACTAAACTTCTGCCGGGGGGGAACAGAGAGACAGGTTACCTGGGGACAACACTGCATTTCAGAGTGACTTGCAGCAAGTGCACATAGTCAAGGAAGCAACACAAGTTTTATAACAACACACCAGACGAGCGAGCGTTCAACGGTAAGATTGTGTGTGTGCAGATCTCTGCCGACTTTACTGACGCCTATGGCTTTTGGAATCTTCTTTGGTAACAATCATACCGACTGGGGGGGGGGGGCCCCTCACCTCCAGGCTCTGGATGTTGCGCAGCAGGAAGAC
Source organism: Hiodon tergisus (assembly GCA_025775045.1). Lineage (NCBI taxonomy): Eukaryota > Metazoa > Chordata > Actinopteri > Hiodontiformes > Hiodontidae > Hiodon > Hiodon tergisus. The sequence goes on from JAOVYW010050321.1 coordinate 19,617, forward strand.
GAGGCCCGACAGCACCAGCAGCAGGAATATGGGGCCAAACTTGAACAGATTTCCCCACATGGTCTTTGCCATCCGGGCCTTCCCTGGCCATATTCCAGGCGCAGTCTCACGGCCCGCCGACCCTGTGGTCCTGGCACACTGTGGCTAAAGGCTCTGACGGCATCCGGGGAGAGGGGAGGACTGCAACTCGGCGAGAGAAGCTGGAGGAGGAGACACAAAAGTGAGCCGCGTGGGGCCAGTTTACTGTGGAATCCGCTCCCTTTTCTTTGTCCAGCGCCTCCGACGCTCACACAACTCAGAATCTCCGGGAAACAACAGAGGCAAGTGTGATGTACAGGGTGACCAGAAGTCAATAAAACCAGAAGCATTCCGATTTACAGGTGCACGTCCTGTGTCCCCAAAGATCCACGCTGTTTGTCCATTTATTGTGATGACAATCATAAAAGGCAATAATACTGATCCTAGAATCTGTGCTTACAGGCTACCAGCAACGATGTAATCCGAGTCAGGGCCATCCTCAACAAAACCAAAGAGTAAAGGCTGTAAACACTGCAGATATGTTAAATATGTGGCCTTGTTGCGCCCACTGGTTTCCTGTTTTCAACACAGCATGCTTCTGTCGCCGTGTCAGTATAACACTTTTGGGAGGTTGCATGTCAACGGATAGAACCATAAAGAGACATCCCTGGAGCTTCCCTTCCTCTCTCCAGACCGTATGTGCCGATAAAGGACCCCGACCAGCTTTTAACCTGAGCGAAGACGGAGTTTTCTTTCACAGTACCAAAGAGACTGGGGAAAACGCTAGCCGTGGATCCCGGGTTCTTTGCACCGCTGAACATCCTTCAGCAATGAAGTTTGACTGTCCACCGCCCTGAAGTTTATCACCTATCATATGTGAGATAAAACTAGGCACGACATTGTACCCAGACTCAGCGATCACTTAAAAATGCGTAGTGACTAATAGCGAATATCGAACTAGCATAGGCGTTTTGCCTAAACCTGGGCAGGCAAGTAAAACATTAAACTCACCCCATGTACACGGATACTGTATTTCCCATACCACCTTCGTGTTAAATCGGTATCATATTCGGAACGGCAAGGTCTTTCGTCATTTCTATGAGCCTCGTAACTACACAAAAATGAGCTTTGCGATCATAAAACGCACCGTAGATTCAATTGTTCGTAATATCCATTTACCACTCCGGTCGGAATAGTGATTTTGTTTGTTTTCTAGTGATATAGTATTCCGTTATTGCTGTTAATTTCACTGCAGTACCCGGCAGTTACAAAAACGTTGCGGCAACTTGAAATGCAGATAATACGTTTTTATACATTTTAATAAATATACCAATATTCCAAAACCGAGAACAGAAACAAAACGTGATACTTACGTCGATTAACGTAGGTTACTGGAGGTCAAGTCACGGCTCCTGGATTCGCGAATATTTAAGAATTATTATCCAGAAGATGGCCAACGTATTGAACGACCTACATAACTGTATGCACGAAGGCTAAAGCCGTTTCTTAAAGATCCAATGAAAATATAGTACTGGTTTATTATCCACCAATAGCAACAGACCGGCGTGGCTTCGCTCGGTAAGTATTTCGTCACAAAATAAAAATTACTGGTGTGTTGGGATTTAATCCAATTATTTCTAATTTTTTTATTCTTACATAAATGTTACTTTGAATTTGCCGTAATGATTCCGATATCAACCTTCAGGTATTTCATAAATAGTGTAAAATGGTAAAATATTTTATAACCATTAATTAATTAAACCGGTGTTGGACAGTGATTTTTAAACGCATTCAATCTAGCTCAACGCGTTTCCTTCAAGTAATTCTGCAAGCGTCACGGTTATTATTTCGAATATATTTAGACTAGGGCTGTGTCCGAAACCGCTCCCTATCCATTCAATATGCATTGTCCGAATGCATTCCCTACATTTGTTCACTCATTCTTACCCACAATGTAATCTGATTCCGAGTGTACATGCGATGTACTTTCTTCGACCCCCATTTCCCATAATCCAACGCGAACAATTTTTTTGTTCATATAATTGTCAACTTACCTATTAAATAACTGCTTCATTGACACTACAATACAAAAAGCGGGCTTTCCAGGTTTCCCTGGATGCTTAGAACACATCAATGTGATCTGGCAACTAATTCAATCAGGACCCTAAAAAGGAGAGGCGGGAGCTCCTTGTGACGTTCCTGGATTTGGCTAATGCACATGGTTCAGTGCTACATGAACTTTGGGCAGCATTTGATTTTTTCAGTGTACTGACGACAATAATAAATTTAGTGAAAGCCTACTTTGGAGATTTGCAATTTGCAACTTCAGAATTCAGCACTACATGGCAATGCCTGGAGGTTGGAATAATGGCAGGATGCACCATTTCTCCACTGGCTTTTATACCATGGCAATGGAAGTAATCATTAGGGCATCAAAATGGGTAGTAGGAGCGCTTGGCTTGGCTGGAAAGCGACTACCACCAATTTGAGCATACATGGATGACATGAAAACCATGACTACAACAGTAGCCTGCACTAATCGGTTATTGTGCAAATTAACCAATAACCATGAATGGGCACGAATGCATTTCAAGCCCACTAAATCAAGGACCATCTCTATAATTAAAGGCAAAGTAGTAGATAAAACATTCTTCATTAATGGGGAGGCAATACCAACAGAAGCCAGTGAAGAGTCTTGGGAGATGGTACGACGGGGATCTAAAGGACACAGTTTGTGTGGGAGAAGTTAGACAAAAAGCAGTGGAAGGGTTGAAGAGCATAGACGGCTGCGCTCTACCAGGCAAACTAAAACTCTGGTGCTTTCAGTTTGGTCTACTGCCAAGGTTGCTGTGGCCACCGACTGTGTACGAGGTTTCTTTGACAACAGTAGAGAAGCTGGAAGCTTTAATCAGTTCATACATCAGGAAATGGTTGGGAGTTCCATGCTGCCTCAGCAGAGTCTCTGCTCTAACCAAGGGGTTTAAGTGCGTCAGACTGGAAACGACATTAGTAGAGTCACGCGACAAATGCGTAAGGGAGGCGGCACCTGTGTTGAAAACTGGAAGAAAGTGGGCGGCAAAGAAAGCTGTGGAAGATGCAAAGGCCGCCCTTCGAATTGGTGATATCATGGGGCAAGTTCAGCATGGAAGAGGGGGTCTTGGTCTCAGTTCAGCTCCTCCTGCATGGCACAAGGCAGCCCCAGCTCAAAGGAGGAAGCTGGTAGTCAACGAGGTGCAAAAGCAGGAAGAGAGGATGAGGTGTATAAAGGCCATTTCCCAGGCCAAGCAGGGAGAATGGATGAGATGGGAGAGTGTGGAACAACGCAAGATTGGCTGGCAAGACCTATGGTCAATGGAACAGAGCAGGATCAGTTTCCTCATCAGGTCAACATATGATGTTCTCCCATCACCACAGAACCTAAACCTCTGGGTAGGAGAGCATCCCTCATGTCCTTTGTGTTCATCACCTGTAACATTAAGGCACATTTTGACAGGATGTAAGGTGGCTCTTAGCCAAGGTCGGTTTACTTGGCGCCACGACCAGGTGCTGCGATGTTTGGCCTTAGCATTGGAAGACAAGCGTAACGTGACCGATAAGTTGCCATCTGTCTTAGTTGGTGCTTAACTAGCAGAGTTTAAAATCAGCATGAAGTTTTAACATCTACTCTCGTGTAATGGAAATCATAACAGTAGCGTTTTAATTCTGTTCAATTATATTTTCATGAAAAATAAAATATATAGATAAACAAGTCTTTCTATCATTAATGTAATAAGCATAACAAATGAACAGTAGCGAGAAGATTAATTGTATTACGATTCATTTTTATTTATTGCAAAAATAAAACGGAATGCCTGGGGTATCCACAGTAAAACATTTTCATTTAATATAAAAAATATTTTTATAGATGATAAAATTCACACAACCACACAGGTGATGACGCAGGGGATTTACGCCAGCGTCTGAAGTCGCTCACTCACTGTTGAAATTTAGTGGCATCACTGCCATTCACTATATAGGAAAAAGTGAACGAGTGGGCGATTTCAGACACAGCCTAGGTCTATATTTTAAGTGTAACCGTGCTAACCAAACACTCACAGCAAACGACTTAGATAATTGGCTCCAAGATGTAAGGACACACACAGTCCAGCTATCTGATCTGGAAAAAGATTTGTCAGCTTTCCGTGGAACAATTAACTCTGGAGAAAGGTTGTCAGCTCTGCTGGGACATTGTTAGGGTTGGAGGAAGATTTTGAGCTGTGGAGGGGGCCATCTGTTCTTTCTACCTGAAACGGTCGTTTGTGCCGCCCCTCATAATATTTAAGCTGTTTAGCTTGGTAGCAACTGTATCTGCAATGCTTTAAAATCATTTCAAAAATTGTATATACTAGGGGGAAACGGTAAAGAAAGCGTGTACAGTGACAAACGAGAAACAGAAGGCAAGTCAGTTGCACATTTTCATCGGTTGAACCTTTTTCGATCACAAATTTGTACAAACACATTTCTCTGTAACTCTATACCTGTAATTTTATACTAAGAAGCTATTTTTACAGCGGTCATGCTATCTTATGTCATTCTATTAATATTTTCAAGCATTACACATTGCGTTAAAAAATTAGCCTAATACACAGTACAGTCTTGCTTCAATAATTCGAAG
>JAOVYW010050361.1:0-10663 GCA_025775045.1 Hiodon tergisus
ATTACTTGGGTTGTTACCAACATCTGGTGAATTTCATGTCAATAGCACCTTTGGAAATATATTTACTGAGAAAAATGTTGACGTGTTCAATACTTATTTCACCCGCTGTATGTACAGTGCAGATAACTCAAACAAGACCCAAAACATAAATTAAAAAACACATAAAATCCAGGCTTCAATTATACTGAAGCAGCAAAATCAAAACTCCCAATTTGGATACATATTCAACCAATCCAATCCGACTGAAGGACAGCAAGAGCCCATTGGTCCACCACAATTATGACACCAATTAAGCTGCAACCCATCTTCGTAGAATTATAAATACAAAATAGAGAAATTACATTTTCTCTCCATATTGGAAGAATTTAAATGTCTCCACCAAAATAATAATAGATTTTGATACTAACGAAATCAAACAATAAAATGGCAGGGGGGGAAACAGACAGAGCACAATTATAGACAGGAGGAAATTACAGTAGTGTGCCTTAAGTGTGTTCCATTTGAACCACACTATAGATACTATCATAGGACTTAAATCTAGCAATGAATAACATTTTGTATGAAAGCTTACAGTTATAATAAACCAAACCATTTGGAGTCTCTAACCCATTCTGTATACGTCATTCAAACGTGCCTCTTTGGCGCAAGGAGCTCTTGTAATCTCTGAAGGATTTCTAGATCTTACAGTATAACGACCAGGACACGAAAGCAGTCTTTTTTCCTGTTGTTTTTGCCTGCTGAAAAGGCAGGGAACTGATGCAACAACAACACACCACTACTTTACCACTGCACCTGTGATATACCTGCGTTGTCAGAAAAGGTAGCCATTCCATTCAGTGTAAAATGACATCCCCCCCCCCCTTTTTGATTACAAAATGTGCTCGTCTTAAAGGGCTTTCCTGCATTCACTGCCACCCTTGAAGGGCCATCTTAATAAATTACATATTTTAACCTTTAAAATGTGAGGAGAGTGGGCATGCATGTTAAACCAGAGACGCATTAAAGTTCTTCAAATTGATTTGAGTGTTTGTGCAACTGCCAGAAGGGGTCACTGATCTCAGCACTAAATATCCCCATTAATGTATGACTACATAAGTTTTAGACCAATCACATATTTATCCAAAAGCGAATCGTACATTGTAGTATACTAAATCTCTTGTAGGTCATTTGAACTCACTCACGGATATTTTCTCTGCATGTTTTCAAGCTCAGGTTAATACAATTTTCACCCACACTCCCTTTCCTAATCCCTGATACATACCATTCTTCTCTTTCATAAAAATCCACTAAATTAATTATCTAGGCTCAAGTACAATTAAACTAAGATTCAGATAGATTGGCACAACTTAATCAGGGGTGGAAAAATCAGTAGTAGTCCAGACTAAGGTGGTATAATGCTTAACATTTAAACAAATATTTGTCTTACCCGAACATTTAGTTGCCGTCTTTAAAATCGGCCCCATTACTTTCGGCACAACTGTGAGACAACCTTTAAACTGAAATGTAGTTTTCAAATGGCTTCTAACTCATTTACTAATATAGCCTTACCAGCCTTCTGGTTGGTACTTGTATCTACCATACAGCTATTGAAATGCACAAAATATTTTGCAAGCAATGATTATTGGCAGAAGAGAGAATGAAAGGTACAATTTCCTCTCCCCTGTGTGGTGACATGCAAAGCTTGCGACTGGATCACCATGTCTGTAGTTTAATTCCACAGCATGTTAGCGGCTCATTAGCAACTTACTTGTTCTGAGTAAATGGATGATACAACATTGATAAAGATCATGTTAACAGACAGATAAACCCATAAAAATAAAAAAGTTAAGTCAACCAAGCCTGTGTTAATTTAGCCATGTTTAAAGACTACATTTTCCAGACACACTTCAGTACTCTGTCCCTTTTTGGTGAGGTGCAGACAGTTAAACTGAAATGTAGTTTTCAAATGGCGTCGTGCTTGTTTACTAATATAGCCTTACCCTTACGACCCTTCTTTCTTTTTCCAATAGGGGTACCCATAGTTTGAAGATGTGCCTGGAAAAAGAAGTGCCTGGAATCATTTAACAAAAATAACACCTGACAGTTATATAAAAAATAAAATACAGAGCTGGGGCCATATTACAGAAAGATGCTCACTGCCAAATCTAAGAGAATTCTAAGTGTCAGTTTAGGAAAATCCATATTACAGAAAAGGGATTTCCAATTCCTTAAAATAGGAAATGGTGTTTTACAGAACATACCCAACTCCGATCCTAAAATTTAGGAGAAGGTAGAACCTTCCTAATTTATGGTTTGAAAAAGCTAGCTAATGACATCTGTCTGGAAAAAATTATAACGAAACCATAGCTACCCAAGTCGATTTTAGCTATTGTCACACAGATCCGTAACACATAAGCTACCCTATTCAAGAAATATTGATCCGAACACCAATAGAATTTAGATTTGGAAATTTTTATATTTAATCGTTTTATAATCCGCTAGAATATAACGTGACACTTGGATGCATTCACAAATTTTTGGGTCACAGCTCCATCTGGTGGGCCTCACCTGCCCTGAACATAGCACAGAGGACGCAATACTAAAATTGGATTAACCTCAGATTAATTTCTTAACAGTTCATTTCTAACAATCATTTAAACTATAATAATCTTAGTAGTTTTAACAGTATTTTTATTAAACAATATATAATATAAATAATAATATAATATATATCCCTAGTCCTGGCGCCCAGGACTGACTACCAAACTGTGACACTCCCAGGGTACGAGGTACCCAGGGTATTAACGCCTCTTTATTTGTACAAATTTAATGTTAATATTGGTTACATAAGTGGCTTGTGCATGGTCACATCTGGATTGGCCATGGATACACAGGCACATTTTAAATTAAAACTGAAACCTTAACTGGTTGCTTGTAGGCAAGTTGCTTCTCATGGATTTGATTTCCAGGCAAGAGTAACGTAACCTTGGTCGTTAAATTTCTGATCACTAATGTTTTTTAGCTATACCACCAAGCAACGCTGTAGCCAACTCACTGAGCGAATGCAAATCTTATTAGCTAGCCAAGTGAATAACTACGTACAGCTAATTTTAAGAAATAACTTACATTTCAGTGTATGTCGGGAGACTTTACATTACATTAGCTATTTAGATATCTGTTAGATAGCAAGATTGACTATGTTAGTTTTAAAACCCAGCTTTGTCGTTTGTTTCAAGATTCTGATGTCAGTGAGGATGAAACCAGGGATTTTGATTTGAGTAAAACTGTTGGGAGCACTGCTTTTAGTTCAAAAGGGCTTTTTTCCCAAGGCAGCTGCCTGATGGGTACCATTGTCCATCTAATTTTTATAAAAACTACCACATAAACAATTTTTCCACCCGTAAATTAAGTCTGTACAAGCTTTTTCTGTTGGAACTGTCCACTTGACACTCCATAACAAGCGAGTATGAATGTAGGTACTGAAACATCCAGTCCAGACAATACGCATTACCCAGCACCAAGGCTTTTGTTTCTGGAATGGCCGCTGCTACTGCTCAAGATAAGCACCTATTCGTCTTTTTGTAGACACTGTCCTTTATGAATAATAATCTATAGTATTTTATTTCCGGCTTTTCTAATAGTGCTAATAAATACGTTTAAATAACCACTTCCATACTTACATTTGAATATGAATATCCCCCACACACACACACGATTATAATAAATCACTGATTGGTGACCAATTAGCACCACAGAAAAGCAAGCATCAAGGAGGGTTTTAATACACTATTCATTTAAGTTATTTATTAGGAATGCACCAATTGATTGATTGTAGGAATTGGGTAAAAAATGTTGACTAATATTGAGATGGAAAATTCACGCAACGGAAAATACCGGTGCATATTTCATGATCTCATTAATCAACATACAACGTATCTGCCAAGACCTCCGCTGGGAATATACCTAAATTAAGGGCGAAATGAAGTTAAGAGTTGGATGGGGGTTAAGATTTTTGTTGCATTGCGAATGTTTAATATCTTGCTTGCAAAATAAGTTTTACTTACAATCTTTTTGTAACAAATTTTTTGTTTACTCAATGAAAAGCAGGTATTGATTCACACTGACAAATTATAACTTTTTATTCAAAATAATTTAAAGTTGTTCACTCTTTTCATGATTTACTGGTCAGAATATAGGGTGATGCTCATTTTCAAGAATGAGAAATCAACTGTAGAGAGTCAGTCATATATTTAACATTATGTTAAAAACACCAGGTCTGAATTGCCAACCTAATGCAGAGCGTGATTACGCGTTTGTGGGCAAATATAGGACATAACACCGAGAGGGGGAAATCCCCAGTATAACTTTGCAGAAGGAGCTGTAGGGCCAGTCTTTGTAAAAAAAAAAATAATAATAATTTTTAAATAAATTTTTAAAAACTATTCACCTATACCATTTTTAATGGCATGTAATGGAAGTTTGAAGCCTACAATGGGCTTTTGCAGTATCTAGTTGAAAGTGTACATATAAAAATATCAGTGTCTGTGGATAAAGCTGTGAAAATGGCTATCCACCATGATAATCCATATTGTGCAGCCTCATTAATACACATACATATTGTTGTGACCAAGCAATAACTTCTATATGACAAGTGATGGGAACTCGTCAGAGCATTATTCAAAGAATGTCGGTGCCACAGGGAGTCACTTTAGGAGGATATCATTAGGGGCTGAGATTAGATTAATCTTGATCAACAAAAAAAAGTTTATGGACATTTTGTAAAGCAAGTTTCTGAAAAAATACATTTAAGCCACAGTATATTTTAGGTGCAGCTTCCCACCAACAGAAAAGCCAAGTAAAATCACACCCACAGCCCTCACCTCTGCAGCAACCCATCTTCACTGACACATACAAAGCTTAGCAATTATACAGAATTACACTAAGAGTCATTTTACAAGACTCTGGGCGTAGGACAAAGCCTCTCTATGGCGCTTGGGAGGTGAACTCATTTTAATTTCGTACTCTGTAAAAGCATCTGTGCAACTACTTGTTTGTTTTTGTTTTTTAACTATAACTTCTTATACCAGAGCACAATGTAAATACAACCCTACAAACACTTCTGTTTACCAAGGAGGAGAAATAAGAAACAATTTATTTTACTAAATCTGGCAAGAACAAGCCATTCCTGAGCTCCAATATTCCCTCCGGACCGTTCATAAAGCATACATCTGTCCAGTACTGACACAATGGAAACACAAACCCTTTCTTTTTATGTCACCTATAACCCGAAGACACCAATGTTTACAGGAAACTGAAGACCAGACCCCCAGGAAAACAGAAGGGCTCAAGTCTTTGCTTACACATTTGGCCCTGAATTCACTATGTACAGTTGCGCCATTGCGATCAGCAGATTAACTGCTCATTCAAGTGTGAAATGGAGACTTGATCCCTGACAGACAACATGTGCCCGCTCTCGCGAACAAGAGGGCACATATTTCTCATATCTTTCAAATGTCTAACAACTGTAAACAACAGTTGTAACAACAATGCTCTGGCATTGTCAGGTGGGAATATATTGGCGTTTTAGTGCACTAGCAGAAAAGAGCCCTACTAAAACCTATTTTATGACAACACAGCCTCGACTGGCAGGAAGCACATTCTCCAATATACTTATAAGAGCTTTTAAACAGAGCAGTCCCTGCTCCTTAAATAACCAATAAGATAATAAAAAAAACAGAAAAGAAACAGCAGAATTGTAATAAAGGTTTTTTAAATGGTGGTTGTACCAAGACTTGAGCACACAAGATTATGCCTATATACAGCATGCAAGTCTGCACTCTCTCATCTCACCCCCTCACAGGAGACTGTCAGGCAAGATAGCATGACACAAGTCATGGAACAAGATTCCACAGTAAGGAGTTTATACATGGCCCGTCCCTAATGCGTAAAATCACAGTATTGCAGATTTGACTCAATTTATGCAGATTTGCATAATTGTTAATTAATAACATACTTGCTAAAATGTTAAAAGAAAGTGGCGTACATACAGCATATCCTCCTGCTTGACAGACTAATTTTTAACAGGCCTCCGGGAACGCTTATTCCACTTCAATGGGCATGGTGCAGCGTTTAGTAAATGCAAAACAACCTTCACCACAAGCCAAAGGAGCCTACACAATAGGGACTGCAGACTGAATTTATAATCATTTATAAATGTATAAAACTACAAATGCTGCATCTATCTTAGCAATAATATCAATATGTTAGACCTAATTCATCTGATAAGATAAGCAAGTAATCCTTTAGTGAGCATTTATCAAGGTTAAGAATAAATTTGGCTGCTACTGAATTTCAATTTTTTTTTTTTACATTCTTAGCAAATTAGTATTATCAGTTTAATTGTTTATGCATTTGTTGATATATTACGAGGAAATTGCAATAACTAGGAATATTTATGTTTATAACTATAATATAGTTAACAAAACAGGCAGTGTGTTATAAAAAGACATCGTCAATACTAAATGGTATCTTATTACACAAGAGCAATTATGGCCATTTAAAAAAAATTAAATTAAAAATACACATTTTGTGCCTTGTTAAATTCTAGGGGGGTTAACTTCATGAAAGTGCATGGACGTCAGTGCAGTGCACACCCTATATTCTACTTCACTTTAGAAAAACAGAAGACGACTTCAGAGGGAAAGAGAATTTGATGGTATGGGAAATAGTTTCTACCGATTTCCCATTTGGTTTCCCTGCTCTTGCTTTCAGGGGTTTTAGGCTGGTGTAGAACACAAAGAGCTCCTTTTTTTATGAACTCATGTAAAGATTTTCTTGTAAAATTAAGTCAACTAAAATCAACATTATTTGTTTTTTCCAGAATACACTAAAATTTGTAAAAGAATGTTATTTCAGATTTTAAAAACAATTCTTAAAATCATATTCTTAATACAGGTTCCCACAAAATGTTTTTAAACTTGACATTCCATGAAAATGACTTTACCACTAAGCATACCAGAGTATAAAATTATTTTATATAAACGACTACAGACCAAAGACGTATTTTCTTTTATTGATAGCAGATTCACTCTTTGCAGGCAATCTGTGTGTCCTTGCTAGAGCTGCTAGTCAGAGTGGGACAAGATCAGGTTGATATAACCCTGCCATAAATAATTAGACCAGAAAGGCCTTGTTCAGTTGCACTTTCCAATAATCAAAGGGAAGAATGGAACAGAGCACAGGAGTTGGGGTTTCCACCCATTAATATATGGAATGTCCTCTCAGCTTAAGAAGCACGTTCATTGCATATTCATTAAATATCAGATTGTATTTGAACTTCAATGCAACGACAACTACTAAATTATCTCCAATAATGGCCAACAAATGTAAGTAAACATAAAAAGTAAACCCCTTGGAAACCAAACCTGGTTGATCATAAAAAATAAAACAAAATCTAAGTAATATCCCACAGAATTGTTTCAGAACTACTGAGGAAACACCCCCATGTTCATCACATCACTTTCATGAAAACACAGTCACAAGTGTACAGAGTACAGATCAACCGGCGGCAGAAAAAAGTCTGTGCACCAAGTCATCTAAGGCAAAAAGCAAAAGCAAAAACTGTGTATATTCTCATTATATGAAGATGTGAAAACGGTATAGTCTAGTTTAATTCAATGCTATTGTGTAAACAGCTTTGTTTACTAACAGTCACACTGGATCTATTTTGTCTCGAGCATCAGGTTGCGCAATCAGCTCGCTCGCATGGTGATAGATTAAAATAAAACGGTGTGAACAAAGTGAAGCACTAAATCTAAAGGCAGGTAATAACAGCTGCAGTAAAAGATTGGTTTTTTTTTGTCACTGTAGTGGTTTTCAGCGAATGCTTATGCACTTGTGCACTAATGCATCATTTTTCCTGTCCTTTTAATCAAGCCTGTTAACTTGCTGTGTTTCTCCGTTCCATTCTCTTTTCATAACATTTGTCTACTATAATTAACTTATGATCTTCTGCGTCTACTACGGTCACACGCCTGTTTTCAGTCTTTCTATATTTAATTTATTTATATATCCTTTATTATTCAAAATTAAATTAATTATATTTTAGATGTTTTCGGTTAATATCTTCACATCTGAACAGACATGTCTGTGTAAAAAAAAAAATGCCGAATTATATAATTATTTTGATTTTTTTATATTAATCATGATTGTCAACTTGCCATCAGCAATTAATAAAAACAATCTTTTTGCCTCTAAACTCTTCAACATTACAAAGAACAGAAAGTAGTAGAACTGCCAATTTCCATTCCTGAAAAAGGAACAAACTGTTAGTTATGACCGTCCTTACTGCAGGGGTACACCCTGGGATAGGGTAAGGCCTACTAATGATTTTGCAGCAAGGATATTTAAAACCAATTCTGCAATATTTTGTTTTGTTTTTGATTATTTATATTTTGGCGGCTTAAAACTGTGGACAAACGTTTGTGTTTTATTTAAGGTTTAAAATGTCAAAATGAAAGATTATATTAGTAAAACTCAATATGTGGCTTTTGCACTGATTTAGGATTTTATTTAGTTATAATAAACAAAAAATCGAATTGAAAAATTGTTTAGCTTTTTATCCGCTTAATCAAAAACATAATCGTCCGATTATCAAAATAATCGTTAGTTGCAGCCCTACTACTATATACCTCACCAACTGAATGCTGGGCCATTGTTACTCATATTATATATTTATATATAAAATGGTTAGAATATATAGTTACTTAGTCAGCTAGGCATAATTTCTCATTTATGACAATGATTAAATTATTTAGTTTCTCAGCCAGTACGTAGTTTGTTTTTAGCTAACCCTAACCCTGTATGTAGAGGAGTTTTAAAAGGGAGAGCCTTGCAGATTTTATTTCTCCTAGTACCCAGTTTTCAGTCAATCCCCCACCAATATCCCAGCATCCAAGCAAACACTGCTCTCTCCACCACAGCTGCGGCTGCTGGAGTGGGCAATGAAACCACACTGAGTCCTTTAAAAAGCTACTTCTCATTTCCATTGCAAAGAGAAATTGTTAAACACAAACATTTAAAAAAACAAATTGCCACAAGTCACTACTGAAAATTAAGGTAAATTAAGGTAGGGATTCCTACATAGTGTAACAACTTTTACACACAGGCATCCAGACACACACAAAGAAATGAACAGCTAATCTTCTACCCTCTAATAACCTTGGCTGTCTATTAATCCCATTACTTTATGGAATATAAATAGAAGGCCCATTTCTCAGCACCAGTCTGTTACAGCCCCCCATCATTCAATATTTATCCTTAGAGAGTGGAGGCTCTCTCATAGAGGATACGCATTTAGGAGCACACAACTTTGCCGCCCTTTTCTGTACAACAAAGACATTTTTCAAGAGGATTAACTACAAGTGTTAATTTAATCAGCAGTCACAAATGTAGCAACGGAGCGTTCTACGGCATAACCACCCGATTCCTTGGGATCAGAAAGGGACTTCCTTTGTTTGGTGGCGAGATGTTGATTTTGGTCAGAAATTGCTTTCATACAGCATTTGACGACGTGGTAAAAGCAAACTGGGCCGTAAGTTTGTAGTCTATGAGGACATGCTCTGTGTGATTCTAATTCTGCGCTTACCTGGTGACTCAGATAACAGTGGTCTCTTCCCAGAGTAAACACCTGCAGCCGATACTTTAAGTAATCCCCCCCAGTCATCTCTGATGAAAGACAAGCCTTTGCGCACTGAAGATTCCATTAACAATCTCAACCCGAGCAGGCAGGGTAGAATAAAGAGCTCACAGAGCAGACGGGGGGGGGTTGTTCTCCTTGTGATTCAGTAACATGGGCAGATGTTAACACATTCTCAACATTCATTATCTTTAGCTTGGTTTATTGCCATGTTTTAAAGACAGATATCCTGAATTTTCAGTGACACACAAATAAAACACACTGGAAGCTGAAAAGATCATCCTAGGGGTTGAGAGGACAGTGTAGTTTTGGGACTGATCCTGACTTTCAGGAGTAGGGGAGGGCAGACTAAGATAAGAATCTGAAGCAAGTCCGAACCTGTTTCATTTAATTATTCAATGAGGGTAAGGTAACACGCAGAAAGCAGGCTTGAAAGCGACACGGTACAAAGGCAACAGTGATACTGTGAACACGTCTGCCTACACGTCATCCTATAGACATAAACTCTGTGAAAAACCTAAAACCTAACAGGACAGCTCTGTGTCAAACACAGGAAATGGGATAAGCTTTCCAAACCCAGCCAGGAAAGGCCAACAAGCTAAATGAGAGCCAATCGTCGGACGCTTCGGGCGTGTGAATGTTATGAAATGCAATCTTGTAAACAGGTTGTGGTCGGCGCAGAAAACGGGGAGTGAGAAGATAAACTCTTAAGAGCGGCAGGAGCTGCGGGGCGGAAAGCAAACTGCCACCCAGATATTCTGGGATTCTATCCAGATCACTCAGCAGAAAAATCATTCTTTGGATGTTAGCATCCAGCTGCGAAGTCTTTACTAAAGCGCTTGCCTTTCTCAGTTTCACCTTTAATGAACAAAACAAGCTGGGAGGGCACTACCCCCCTGCCCCCAGCCAGCCCTCTTGGTCTGTTTAGTAATGCCAAGAAAAGCTTCTATGCTCTCCGTTTTTTGAAAAGCTAAATCTTATTTTCTG
>JAOVYW010050361.1:14008-24285 GCA_025775045.1 Hiodon tergisus
ATAGCTGTTTGCTTTTGGTAGGCATGGGGCAGAACGCTTAAACTGTGGAAACCACCAACTTATCAGAAAGAAGCGTCTCTAGAATAAAAGAAGGGAATCAACAATGCCCTCGCTGGGCACAGTGGGCTGGGTGTGGGGGCGTGTATGAAAAGAAAAAAATTCACAACCATTAGTCTGGGCAAAGGGCTAAAGGTTCAGCTGGGGTCATGAGCACCTTGCATCATTCACAATAGTCAAAGGCCAACTTCACAGGGTAAGCCAACATAAAAAAATGGCGATACATGTTGTTCATGGTACCTCAGGGCTGCCAAAGGGAATCGCCTGCTTGAGCAGTGGAGGGTAGCAGTAATGAGTGGTTCTTCACATTCCAAACACACATATGGTGACAATCAAAGGTTCTCTACAGGCCAAAGATTGCGATTCCAAAAGTGAAAGGTTATGGGAGCTCCACAATGATGTGGGTGCATTTGAATAAAGTGTACACTCAGTCCAACTGAAAGCAATGCCAATACTACAGTCCAAACAAATCTGAATCCCACGATACAGCATTTCTATCCTGTCATTGTTTCAAAACAATGCTCCAGTACACAGGACCTGTCATCCTCAGGTGGCTTGAGAGCTTATTTGCACATTAACTGTGGGCTTTCACATCACCTAGCTCTATACCCACAAAGCATTGCTAGGACTGTTATCTGGAGGAACAAAAAGGGCAAAAATCCCACTCCAAAATGAAGAACAAATAAATTCCACTCCAGTCCCTGGTTGATTCCACACCATGCTGTACCAATGCAGCCTTACGTGGATATTAAGGACAAACATTAAGGGAAATTGCATTTCCCCTTCCTTTACCTGCATCCAGAAATAGACCTCTGAATACCTTTATTCTCAAACCCATCAATGTTATGGTAGAGACACCTGTAAAGAGTAAACAGATGAATAACCCATACTCTGTCAAACACTGACCTGCCACCACACAGCCAGTAAATCAGTTACAGGCCTGAGGCAATGAAAAACCAATGTCTAAAGCATTCCTTTTGATTTCTTAACGGTCAGGCAAATGGACCGTGGAGACAAATGAATGCTGGAAAACACTCAAAAACCATAACAAACAGGTAGAAGCACATGATTGTTCCAATCAGTATGGAATACTAATATAAATGTATCATATACATTATATTTCTACCCCCGGTGTAAACAGAATAGTTCAACTCACTGCTCTTTGTAAACACATCCAGTTTCATTAGCATCAGCATTGACTCCCGGCTCACTCACACAGCAGCTTGTTAATTTAATTATTCATTTCAAATACATTGTTGCTTGACCTCCAGGGAAGTACTCAAAAGCAAAAATACCTAAAAAGAAAAGAAACGTAATCTGGAGAATGACCTGATGTTTGCGTAGTTCATTCCACGTTAATAAAACAAAATGCCAGACCAATTACTCATGACTGCTGTACCTTTCATAAACACACATTGTATAGTAACAGATAAGCTGCATTTAGGCAGAAGGGGAAGCTTCTAAAATCTAAAAACAAAAGAGTACATGCTAATAAACACGTTTTGCAGACTTCAGTGCCGCTGTCTAGAAATTTCCCCATTTTCTCACTATGGTAACAGACTGACAAAAAGACTTCTTAAAATGTATAATTTCATCAAACAGAAACACTTCAGTCACTTGGTGCTGCCCACTTACATTTTCAAACACCCTCTGGACACATCTGCGGGGTTGAAAAGGTTGCTGTTAATCTCTGTAAAAAGAAATGCCTTGCCTGTCACACATGGCCCACCACCTGACCTTCAACCCCTCTCTGAAATGGCTGCCAAGGGCTTTCTTACTTTCTCAGAGCATACAGAGTCTGTGTGTGACAATATGTTGTAGAAAAACTGGACTAAACATAACTTGAGAGGTCTTTTTTTTGGAGGGGGGGTAGCAGTCGTAATGCCCAAATTATAATCTTCCCTAGTGATTCGTGCTCTGAATTAAAAATGGTGTCTTCCTATTTAAAGGGCATTGATCACGTCAATCAATAAGCCAAAGGAGTGGGGGAGGGGTAAGCGAAAGTAAATTTTAAAATGCCTGTAAAGTTAGAAGTTAGAGCCACCGTTAGGGCTTGTCTCATTAAAAGCATATCATTCAGTTTAAAGTGTTTTCAATGCAAATATAGCCGGCTCCCCGTATGTTTAGATATTAAAATGTCGTAGGATTTAAAAAAATGAATTGGCATTTATTTGCGAGACAAAAAGACAACCAACGAGCCATCATGGCATGGCGACAATGTAAACGTATTTTAAAATGCCAACTGCGACCTCATAAACAACGCCTTCCCCCCTCGATTCAACCCCCCCACTCGACACAACAGTGGCATCATTGACGTCGAGGTTGACTAATCGCGTACTAACACTAAGGCCGAGACGCATGTGCTTCACTCATGGTTTATGTCTCGGTACAACAAAAGAAATAACTACGGCTGATTTGAGTTACTCTAGTCTAAACTATCAGCAACTGGTGAAGGAAGTCAGCCCAATGTGTTTCTCTAGCTCCCAAGGTATTTTGTAATCGTCACGTCACATGCGTGTATTTTTAATTGGACATAATTTGACTTAATACGGTCCATTATACTGTAGCTACAGTTTTTAAAATACAAAATCTAGTACATCTAGTTGTTAAACCTTATCTGCACGCGGCGTGCTTTTGAAGTCCCACAAATGTTATTGTTTGTATGCACTAACAAGGCAACAAAAAGCTATGGATGTTTGAAAACAAGACTTTGTGGAATGTTGGTTTTAAACAAGCATTGTCTGTAAATAAATTACAAACTGGCTATCAACCATACATTGGTTAAGACTATTAATCCAAGTTCCCAGGAACGTATTCTAAAACATCGGCTTGCTACTATGCAGCAAGTGGATTAACTGGCCAACGCTAGAAAGTAGTAAGTCAGAAAAACGTCCTAATAACGACCCCAAGAGATGGGAAGTATGAAAAGTTACACTTCCAAGAAAGAAAGGCTAACTAGCCAAATGTCGCTAGCTGCTACTTAAACGCGTGGCGTAATTTTTAACATCCCGTTTTAATTAAAGTTCCCAAATGCTATGCCACAACACACAAATACACTCCCCTCTCCCCCTCCTTTCCCAGATCATCTCTTCTGCTCCCCCAATGAAATAACACTCACCCGCCAGTCTGGTAATCTTAAAATTCCAATCGACGGCTTGCAAACACCTTCACTGAGGCAATTCCAACAGCTGCTCCGAACTGACCCCGGCGGACCTTCTTTTTAGCCTCGGCCAAGTCCAAGAACTGGGGCTAAACAATATTACCCAGGCACTTTATCCGTTACAGCCGCTGCCTTTAGAGGGGAAAACAGGCACTTGCCTCAACAAAAGACGGCCTCGCTGTGCTTATTTATTCTCGCTCAGACCACCAGGGATCCTTTTTAAAACGCACTTCTAGTTCAGTCCCAGATTGCTGTGATACGGTTCTCGATGTTGAGAGCGGGAAGTTGCTACAAGTAGTAGATACGGTTGTCCGCGGATGGGAAAATCAGAGAGCTCATCGTATACCGACTCAGCTTCCTTTCCACTCACATGCTCCAACTGGCTCACCCCCACCTCCCTTTCTCTTGCATACACACCATGCTCTCTCTCCCTCCCTCAGCTGTTCGACAGACGCATCCACATGGCTGACCTAGTCTTTCTTCATCCAGACACTACTGAAGGCGAACACCCCCCAACACGAAAGAAAGGCGGTTGGAAAGACCGGACTGGATTCCGCTGGAACAAACTATCCATGAAGGGGGGATCGTGATTGATGGCGACCCGTATGAGTACTGTCTACTTAAAAATGCATCGGTAGGCAAGATATTCCTGCATCCCTGTGTGACCAATGGCAGCTGTTAGCAATGTTATAATCACGCTATGTTGTGTAACTGCAAAACAAGAAAAGACAAAAGACGCAAGGATCACCTAAAACCTCTCTATAACCAAAATATCTTTGCTGTAGATTATAATCAAAACAGTATCGATAGTAATGTATTGCGGTAGATTATTGCGGGAGGAGGGTAGCACTGCTACCCTTTCGTTGATATTCACCCTCATTTGCATGTATAGGTAATTAATGCTGTCAAAAAGCTCCTTGTGGATAAAATCTTTGGCATTCAGTTCAAATACGGATACATACATAGATCATTTTAATGTCCTGAATTTTACATATTAAGTCAGAAAGGAATAGGAAGAAACACCTTCTCTATGCTATGAAAGAAAAGAGTAAAGATGAAAAACTAATACTCAAAATTGAATCAAGATTTCTTAGTTTAAAATCCTCAATTATAGTACCAAAGCCTTTAACACAAAGATGTGCTTTCTTCGATTACTGTGTCAACCCTAGTTTCCCATTATGCCAGTTATCGGCCATAAAAAAAGGCAATTAAGTCGACAGGTTGCAAAGATAATTTTGTTATCGCAGTATCGGTGAAGTCCCTGAACAGATGGGTTCTGGCATCAGCAATAAAAGATAAACCAACAGCACCCTGGCTTTTGATGTGGACACAATCCTTTAATTTCAACCAGAAACATCTGGGCATTGTCAGGAACAAATGCACCAACCCATCCCATGTATGCAGAGACGGGAAGATCTAAAGTACATACCACACTTAATGGTCTCTGAGAATTCAAATATTTATACATGCATTAGGAAGATTTAAAGTGCAAACACACTCACACTCCTCCAGCAAGGTCAAACTCTAAATTTGTGCCTAACACCTACAACGTGGAAGGAGAAGAAAAAAAAACATCAGCAACAAAGACCAATTCCAGGGTATTTACCTTATATTTTATCAGTGTAATTAAACAAAGGCACAGGCACATTACCGTGCTTTGTATTATTCAGCAATTCAGGTTTTTAAAAAAGCCACATATCCATAGGCATTACTTGCAGTACAAGCAATAGATCTTGGCCACATTGAAACTCCACCTCCAGGATTTAGCGGGGCCTCAATTTATTACAGGGCTCTGTCAAGTTGAACACCATTAACAGATAATGAAAGGAAACCTGAGCAGTTACTAGTAAGGCACTCCACGTTTTACAAGCCTAAGCATGTATCCAATAAGTCTCTTCATTTTTGTTCTGCATTCAGCACTTCTGCTTACACCCCCCTCCCCCTTTTATGAATTGCAGAAAGGAAAGCAAATCGTGACCTCTGATCAGAAGATAAAACTGATTTGTTTCTACATTACACAAGTCAGATTGGGTCTCCTACTCTCCTAATGCTAAAGTAATCGGATGAATAATCTTCAAACACACACAAATATATTTTAACAAGGAAGTATAATTGAAAGAATTAATTGAGTCAGCTAACAAAACAATGGTGTAGCAAACACTTTCTGAAAGCCAGATGGAATGACAGAGAAAGTGTAACATGATCAGTAAGCATTAAAATCTTTCAAATTTTAAAATCTTTTAAAATGTAAGCTTTTGCATAATTGTTCCCTCTCATCACCAGTAAATGTTCTTGAATACGGAATACACTATTCTAACTGAAACCCAGAGTTCTGAGCATATCATAAATTATACCACCAAGCAATTCATGCAAACACCACCCCACTACAGATTATCTGTAATTTGTTTTCTAACTGGGGAGGATATAGAATCTAATGTCAGACACCATACAAAATGATTATTTTCAACATAACACCAACGGAAGAAAAACAGTAATATAAAGCTTTTCACCAGTGGAAAAGTCAATGATACCAGTTAGCTGAAAATGCATGTCAAATCACAGTATAAATCATAGAGTATACCATGCTGGTTACCCGCTGAAGTAGGATTCTGTCATACTTTCTGGGCCAGCTATCAAACCTGCAAGTTTTGTTTTTTTTCAGTCCCCAGAATAAGACATAGGACTCCATGTGCTCCCTTTGCTCCAGTCCTAATAATTCTAACAAAGACTCACAGGTGATCACCATATGTATATAAATGCCATCACACCAGCTAATTTCCTTCTGCACCGTAGCTGCTTTTGTCTCACAGTACCTCTGAGAATCGTAAGACTGGCATCTTGGCGGATATCTCATTTAGTATTACATTGGTCATTAATCAAAAGGTTTTTAATGGCTCTCAAGGGAGTGTTCAATTGGATCCCTCCTTTACACTTTGCTGCCATTTGCTCATGGACAGTTGTACATAGGTAAATAATCTGGAGCATAATTACAATTTTACACAGGTAAGTTATCTTGAGCCTTGTAAATCAAGCATTTGTAATGATCATTAACAGGAATGAATTCAAACGCTGACATTTTCCTATAAATATTCAGATTTTTATTTTATTAGACAAATTTGAAGTTTGGTTTAATATTAATGTTTAACAAATCTTCCAACTAGTAAGCTAGCTAGGTAGGATTTTACTGGCATAAAAGCAAGCACCGACTCATGCCATATGGAAGATTAATTTGAAAGTGTTGTTTAAAAAACAAAAGTTGAGTCTGTTTAACTACGCAACTCTTAATAAATAAGATACTGTTGTTATATTCAGAAGACACAAAAATTTTTAATCCTCTTCTGATAGCTCCCCTTCATGGTTTAAAGAGCTAAAGGTAAAACAGAGTCCAATGTGTCGATTTTTTCTCTTCCCTCCACGGGTCACATTCACACTCTGGTGCCTGGCATCGGGACCACACACTCCTGTCTTTCTTTGAGTGACACAGTAGCCTCTCCTCAGTTTTGCACCACATATCACAAGCTTTAACCTCTGGCCTCTCTCGTGCATGCTTACTCCTCTGGCTTTCCTCCCTCGTCTCTCGTGCATGCTTTCTCCTCTGGCTTCTCTCCCTCATCTCTCGTGCATGATTTATCCTCTAGCTTCTCTCCCTCCTCTCATGCACGCTTTCTCCTCCGGCTCTCTTGATTTTTTAATTAGTGTTACACACGTTCATGGCACAGAGAACAGCAAAACTGAACAGAAGAGTGCAGATGGTAAAAGGAACAGAACATCCCCAATACAGAACACTCAGAGCAGAGAGTTTTTTTCAGAGCATCAGATTAGTGTGTATGTTTTTATTTTATTTTTAATGAGAAAGGAAGCATCTTTCTCCCGCGACCCTCACCAGGATAAACGCTTTTGAAAATGGATGGATGGATAGAAGCATCTTTCTGAAAAGCCTAACAAATGTTCCAACTCATGTCCTCCGAATAATACAATTGTCTGTCTTTTAAAGCCCTAATAATTCTAACAAAAACCCACAGACGATCAACATATGAATGTACACAAATGAAATCACACATAACAAAACTACCCCCACAAACAACCCATTAAACAGGCACTGTTATTTAATGCATTTTAATATACTGCACACCCAGTCTCTGAAACAAACACACTTACTGTGGAGGTGAGGAATCTGTTTAAAGAGCAGCTGAAGTACTTCTTATTTACTTAGCATCTCATCTGAAACTGACTAACCTAAAAAAGCCAAAGCACAAGACATTTCTGTTCCCATGTTTACCCTACAGCCCAGCTAGCAAATTACAAATTGTTTGTTTTTTTTGTTTTTGTCATCGACACCTCCCAAAAACCTGCGAAAAAAGGAGAGGAGTTCCAGGTGCTTAGCCATCTCCTGGCAAATCGAATATTACAAACTTGTGTGTGCGTACCTGTGTGGTTTGTGAGTGAGCAAATGTGCATTTTCTTTCATATGATTATATAGTTGAGGGGTATATGTTATTTTAAAAACAACACACAGACACAATCTCTCTTCCCCTACCTCAGACAGGCACACACAGAGACTAATGAGGAGCAAACTATTCGAGAGCAAGCATTTCTACATCAAAGAACATTATACTAATTGTCTTTTGTTTCCAAACCAGCACGACAGCTAAGGAAAAGGAAATGTTTAATGCTGTGTGGTAGTTCATTTATGGCACTGAAAGAAGGACAGCATCCACTCTGCCCCTTTCACAAACACCTCTTAATTTTGCATAATAAAAACACTCTTTAGGTGGAGTACTTGAATTTGGCGAAGCTTGTCAGCTCCCTTCCCTCACTCAACACATACACTAAAATGCCACTTAAAAAAAAAATTATAATAAAAAATAATCGATTAACAGTATCCAGATGTATACTTTAAAAACTATATTTTATAGTCATCTAGAAATTATTACGGAAATCTCAAATTGCACCATTAATCACAGCATAAATTACTAACTATGAAGCTGTCCTTTCACTTTCAGCGTATTCTTTTTTTTGTATACATTTTATTTAGCTGGACAAACAGATTTAGGTTCCCAAGGCAAGGAAAAACTAGTGTTACAAAGTTTCACCAGAGGTTAAACTATAGGAGCACACTCAATAGCATATATGTACCTAATATTCTGCCATCTCCTGGACATGCGAATGAAATGCAGTTTTACTGCAAATTTACTGTAGTACAATTAAAACACCACCACCAAACCATCATACAAAGCATTTACATATTTCTTGCAATAATAAAGCTGTACAACAAGTATACTGCAAACTACAGTCCTGTTGTATCACAAAGAACGGTACACATAAAACATAACATATAACTAATTCTTGCACTTCACACAGCTGGCATATTGAGGTTCAGAGCATTGCTGCTGGTCTTAGCAATATAATTCTTAAGTTTAATTAATAATAATCGGTCAGTAAAAGTTTTCATTTCTACTTCAAAATAAAAGTGGAAGTTCAAAGTTACTTTACATCCGCAACCCTTAAACCAAACAATGATGAAGAGACTAAAGCTAAAAGCAATATAAAATTCAGAAATCTGTTTAAATCTCACGCCACTTATGTATGGCACACAAGTTTTGCTGCTATGCTGTTTTTACGACACAGCAAGACTTTATGGTATCCGACATGGAGTTGCTGTCTGCTCGGGGTAGCTGACATGAAAAGCCTGCTAATCTACTGCAGGCCTCAATCCAGTTTCTTATCTCCAGATCCGGGCCTGAGCGGGAAGGCAGAGATTCACGCAGTCTCTGAACTCAGCCAGGTTAGGACCGCATGCGGCTTCAGTGTGGAAGAGCGTGGCTAAAGAGAAAGGAGGATTGGGAGAACAGGAGGAGGAGAAGGACAGATAAGAGTTTGAGCAGGCAGCAGCCGCTGGGAGTGGGTAGACACCAGTGATGGAGCATCTCTATTAAAGTGAGAAGTGCTTACAGGAAGGCTTCCGGCTAAAAACGGCCTGCATCGGGGAACAGTGGAGGATGGAGCTGACTCAACGTTAACAACTGTCGTCTTTTCTTTCCCCAAACAGCAAATCAAAACTGGAGCTGCAAAGCGCCTGCAGTCTTGACTTCGTGGAAGAGGGTGGACAGAGGAGAGTGGCTAAAAGGAGCCATTTAGTCAAAAAAATTATTTCCATATGATATTTGCACACTATTATGGTGAAGTAAAATTGCAAAACAATGAAAAACATGATTTCCTTCCCCCAATTTAACAAAAATTTTAAAAGTGCCTCAAATCAGCTAATTTATGGTGGGTGTGATTTTGGCACCACACATGACATTGTCTGAGGAAACCAATGACAGTCGATTTATTCTTTGCATATCCCTCCTCTTAGACCTACTGGTCTTGAGAAAATGTATGAAAATTTATGTTCTTTTTTTGTAGGCCATACAGTAGAGGAGCAAGCAAGATTCATTTAAATTGTGTATAGCCTGGCTGTCTTCCAAAAGGCCAATCTTTGCTCCAGCTTTGGCTGAAATTTATTTATAGTAGTGATCAAGTGCCAGTGCACTTTAGTCCAAACCCTGCGAGTGTGCATACAGTTTTCATCAGACTGCATTAACTACATTTCTAGCTTTGCTGAAAAGTAAAACAAATTTTGCAGTATTATCTGTAACTTGTTGACTGATGCACCGCCATAAGCAATGCTAGCTTACAAACATAACAGCTTACAATTTGAAAAGAATAGCCACAACATACATTTAGTGAAAGAAGGGCTCTAAATTGTTGCTGGTGTGGGGTAATCCTCTTTCTCCCATTCTGGGTCTGACTCAGATTCAAACATACAGCAGTTGAAATAAGTATTGAACACGTCACCATTTTTCTCAGTAAATATATTTCCAAAGGTGCTATTGACATAAAATTTTCACCAGATATTGGTAACAGCCCAAGTAATCCATACATACAAAGAAACCAAAACAAATGAGCTCAGCAAATTAAGTTATGTGTAATAACGTGAAATTACACAGGGAAAAAGTATTGAACACGCTTACTGATATTTATTTAATACTTTGTACAAAAGCCTTTGTTGGTAATGACA
>JAOVYW010050372.1:0-24284 GCA_025775045.1 Hiodon tergisus
TTAAAAAAAAAAACCCCCCCCCCCCCCCCCCCCCCATCCTAGTGTAGCTCTGGCCAACACATCATTCACAGTCTTTAAATCTGGGTTCAGTTCTGAAGGCTGTTCGGTCAGTCATCACTTTCACTATTTACCCCCAATTAAAAATCATCATCTTCTCCCCCCCATCTTAGATAAGGCCTTTAATATTGGGCACAAGGGAACCCATTATCTCTTTGCAGAGGACCTTTATGTTGGAGACATTTTGGTTTAATTTGAACACCTCTGCCAGAAATATATTTTTTTTATCTCTAAATTCTTCTTCGGTTTTATGTGATTTTTCTCTGTCAATTGAGGAAAAGAAAGAAAAAAAGAAAAATACAAATTTTCAATCTTTTGAAAAAGGTAATTTTCCAGATTTGTTGTATTTATTTATGTTTTTACCAGTGCCGATGAATGTAATTTCCTTGAATAAAAGAAAAATAATAATAACAAAAAAGATGGAACCACTCAGTCTCTAAAAATCCACATGTTTCGTGAAGCGAAAGTTCCCCTTAGCCTTATTTTTTTAGGAAATAACTAAACTCGCTCCCTGCAACAGAAAGTGTTTCATCGTGGATTTGTCGCCGATTATTGGCCAAACAAAAAAGACCTTGAGGCTGTGTAAGCGTCGCATTATATTTCTACTGTGTTTTTAAAAATCACAATGAAAACGGGGCCCTGTCACAATTTGCCGAGCCGCTCTGACTGCCTAAATAGGTCAGCCTTGGATGCGACACTCATTAGCGAGACATGTTTCCTCGTCCCGCGCCTTACTGCCTCTCGGCTGGTGGAAGACAAAGAGAATAATCGTCTGTTTTAACAGTTGGCCCGTGCCCTGGAAAATAAATGCGGGTGTCCATTTAATACCCTTGTCCCGCGGTCAAGGAATTAGAATCCCAGGCTTTCTTTCCCAAGAATGGCAACTCTCAGAAGCACCCGTCCGCCCCATCCTGGCGCTGTTAAACAGATGGAGACGCTAAATCTTGATGATGTGCTACACAGGTCCCTGGGGGGACTCTGCCATTGGTCCCCCAGTGATCAGATGACTTTTCAGGACCCGTGAGAACATTTAGGGGCGAAGGGGCAGCAGGGGGTTGATTTTGGTTGACCAAGTGAGGGCTCCCACAATATTTCAAGACGTGAGAATGGGGCCACATGCCCGCCTACCAAAAGAGATAGCTAACCATACTAACTTTTTAATAAACTTTGTTGTTTCAGCTAACCACACACACACACACGCACACACTTTCTTTTAGGTTTCTCTTTTTCTGAAGGACTGTGGGGTCTTGTTTGTTATCCCTTTGTAAAGAAAATAGGTTATGCTTGGACCTTGATCAAAAACTAAAGCTAAAATAATTACCATTAATTATTAAGAATTATCCTTAGTTTTTAACTTTCATTTATTCTTGTGTTTGCAGAAAACACCACAAGATCAAATGGTTTTAATTTCAGAATTTTCACATAAATGTATTTTTTTATATAATATGATTATTTAAAGTTGTTAAAATGAATGTTTTATTCACATTTCTTTACCTACCCTTCCCATTATCCTTATACTGTGAAAGACAAAACCACCACGCTATTTGAGATCTGCTTTCTCTCTTGTCACGCCACACACAGCATGTTGGGCTTTTCAACAGGGTCTGGCTTGCATGTTAGTCCATTTAAACTCTCCACAGGCAAGGACCTGTTAGAGCCATCTGTAGATTAATGGTGCTCCGGGGGTGGGACTGGGCGGAGGCGGCAGACGGAGGAGCCCGGGACACCAGGAGCTGGAGCTGAGGGCCACACCAGTGTCAGGATGACAAAGTAACCAGAGCCACTCTAACTGTGACCCCTGTCCCGGGTGCAAGGGGGGGCAGGGCTCACCCTCTTCATCCACCTACTGCCACTTTAATGGTAAAAAAGAGCAATTATCTGTTTCCACCGTATTACGCCTGACCTTAACCAAGACTTTTTATCCCATAAATTATATCCTGGGGTTTCTTAATATAACCACATGGGTAAAAGTGTATAGACTGCTACACTCATTAAAAAATGTTGCTAGTAAATTGCTTTTACAAAGAATTGATGTGGATTTGACTTCAAATCCAAATGACGTGATATAAACAGGGGCCCAGATGGAACCTTTGAGGCAATTCCGGTGTTCCAAACATCTTAGGAAGGTGAACATACGTTCCACATGGCTCCCTTCTAGGACATATGGCTAAACCATTGCCTTTTTCTTATGGTTATTAGTGAGAAATATGGATAGCACTTTAAGCTTCCAATATAAATAAAGGACTCACATTAGGCCCGCTTTAAACCTCATGATTTTTTATTTGACCAAAGATGCTAGATATTTGACCATATGTTAGCCTTCTAACAAATTGCGCTCAGTAAATTGTTCCGACAACTTGCACACCTGGCATCCTGAAGCTTATTTTTTTTTCTCTGAGCATGCCTAGAAGCCAAAAGGCTGCATTTTCAATTGGGAGAGTACAATGTTGTATCACCAACAAAGCCATCTAAGCGCAATTGATTTGGTAAACAGACAGCTGTTTGAACAAATAATATTTCCAGATACGTAAATTGTTCTGGATGATGTCATAATTCCCTTCCAGCAAAATCCTTGCTGACTAAATTTGAATAATCAGACATGGTCTTGTGATCAACGTAAGTAAATCAAGCCCTAATAATCTAAGATCCTTATTTATTCTGAATATATATATATATTAAATATTTTATTTATTTCACGAATACAGATTATTTGTGAAAATGCGCGCGTTCGCTCAATAAGAGAGAGGGTTTATGTGTTCTTATTGATTGCCGGCTCTGTCCAAGAGCATTGATAAGAAGCTGATCGCTGACGTGAAGAAGAAAACCAGAAAAGACAATCTTCCCCACAGGCCGCACGAGTGATATCATGCTGGAAAAATGTTAAAGCGCTGTGCTTGTTGCCCCCAAGCTGTCGGGGCATGTCATGTGATGGGAGCCAAGACCGGTCAGGATCGCTTTCCCCCTGGCTGCGTTAGGCATCGCTGGGATACGGACAAATCTGCGCATCTGGCCTTGCGTTGCTCCGGGTCACCAAGGGAAAAAAGAATGCTATTTTGACCCGTTCGAGAACCTTCGCTTAGGCAAAATTATGCTGCCCCACGCCCACGGGCGGATTAACTGGATGACCGCAAAGTGTTCTTTGGAAGTTTAGTGCCAGAGCAGCGCTGCCGTCTTTCCCGGGTGCCTGCTTTCACTGTGTTTCACTAGTTTGTTTCCCCCCAAATTAACCTGTAACACGGGTTTTCCGAAGACCAATTCCGCTTTTTGACTCAAATTGGTACACGGTATTAAGAACCGGGCAATTACATGCTTACGCAGTGAGACCTGTGATACTTCTCCAAAAATCTTTAAAGTAGCAAGATTCCAATCAGTAGAATTCGTGCCGTCGAGCACCTTAGTAATTTCTGCGACTGACTCGCTTCTCAGGGGAGAATTTCCGGCAACCGTGACATCTCAATCGACGTTTTGTTAATAACTGACATAAAGAAACGACAATCTCTGACACTCTCTCTTTTCTTAACAAGTACAGTGTGGATTCACCGAGGTTCGTGTACAGTATGTTGCCAAACAAAGTTTACGGGCTCATTGAAAGTTCTCATCTTTTACCTGCATAAATCTGAAAGGGAAAAAAAAAATCAAAAATCAAAAGAATACTTCAAATACTTGAACTGAAAAGTAAACAGATAAGGAGCTGGCAGAGTCTCAGGAGGAATGGCCGTCTTGGTCCCAGCCACGTAAAAAAACTCCCTTTATACAGCATCTCCGGGTGCTTTTGCATGACGGAGTGCATTTATCTCATGCCTCAAGCTGCAAGCGGAATGTTCGCTGCAGTCGTTTTTAAAGTGGCCATCCGCACTCCGGGTGCCTTTTCTGCACATCTAACAGCTAGTCCTCAAAGATGTGCCCCTTGGTCCGTGCTGGGCCGAAGCAATCCTCTCAAACGCGCCTAGGTAAGGACCAGATGCAGGTACACATTCCCTCACAGCTCCATCAACGGCAGTTTCTGACATCGCCACAAAAGGAATACATCAAGCAGGAAAGAAAAAAACACACAGACCGAGCTAATACATTATTTTGACTGTTTCCAGCTGCCTCTAATGCAATTTTTGACATCTTAAGTGCAGTAACAATCATGCCCTTTCTATATTATTCGAGAGCAGTCATGCAGGCAACCGAAAAAAGAATATATAACCCAGGAATATAAAAGCAAGATTGATGAAAACCGTGAGACCTGAGCAGGCGCAGCCCAAGGCATGACCTTTGACCTCACATGACATAAAGGAGGATGATGTCTCTCTTGCAAAAAAGGGAAAAAATCAATACACTGCCTTCTGCTTTGAACAAGGAACACACACTTGATTAGTGACGTTGGAACCTCTATTTAGGGACGACACATTTTCGCTGGCCAATCTACTGAACAATCGGCGATTGTTCACCATTTTTATTGCTTAATAAAACATTGTAAAAACACACACACACACACACACACACAAAGCCGCTAACGACCTAAAAGGATCAGAAGAGACTGTTGAAGCAGCACTGCTAGCCAAGATGGCAGCTGAGTTCACGCTGGTGCACCAGTTCATATGAACAGTATTCCAACTAGGTTGTTAACCAGCTAGCAATAAGGTGGAATACTGTTCATACAAGTCAGATTGCTAAATTGGCAGTAAGACGCATGGTTTGCGTTATAAAACAATGAACTGGTTCTAGCATTTAACTGAGCCCCAGTGCAATGGTAACACACCCTGGTTCAACCTCCCCTGGCCACCAGGTTTCCACTCGCCCAACCAGGAGACCTAACTCCAGTCGTCAAAACAGTCAAGATGGACAATTATCTCATTGCGCCTAAGCCCTCAGTCTTTAGCTCTTGGAACCAATCATTCTCTTGACTTTAACTCTCGGGAAAATCGTCACTGTCAGTAACGAGCTCGGTATATAACGAGCCCGGCTGCACAATCATCCCCTTTCACCTTAAAAACACCACTGCCTATTAAATATTATAAAGTTTCTAACATTTTTTTCACTTGTTTACACTAAAAAGGCTATCATCGCTTGTATTTATACAATATGGTTAATCTATTTACTGTAACGAAATAAACTGCATTTGGCTAAAGAAAACTAATCTACCAATTATCTGTAATAATTCCTGCTGTGGTGTGTGGCACTTGAGACAGAACTTACTTGTGTACTTGATTGGTGTAACTGCTGTTATAAGAGTCGTATCCATGGTCATCATAAACTGTTCCATATCCGTCATCATACTCCTACAAAAAAAAAAACAACAACTTCACTTACCAAATATTAGGATTTTTTAAATTGATAAAGACACACTCAAAATGTATTCTGGTGTCTCATTCAAAGGGCTCTGTTGTTTCAAATGAATTTACAAACGATAACTCTTACGTAAACTCCAATGCAAAGAAGTACTACATAATACACGACTGTTATAATATACTGTCTTTGGTATTCACAGACAATGCTAGCTATTTCTTTAAAGAGAAAATTGAAAATGGCACACCCCATCAGCACGAGAGTTTATTCAGCACAGATTAACCCTGTTGTTCATCCAAGGGGCCGGTTTTGTTTATCGTGTTTTATAATTTACGTAGTTTCAAATGATTGTCGCTTGAGAATAATCGCAATACGCCTAAACATAATCTGTTGTCCCCCTCATGGCGTGATTAAGAAAGCTGTTCTTGATACCTCAGGGGGTGTGATGGAGAGAATATGAAACAAAATCTAATTTTGGTGACCCCTTTTCAACATTACTTAAGGCTTTAATCTGTAGGTCCCTCGATATAACATTTTGTGAGCCTGGATGTGCTTAGCAATCAAAAGGCTAGCGTGTTGCACAATGACGGAAGAGGAGTAGGTGGGTCTATATTAATGAAACACACAAAAACAAGATGGATTACAATTAGATTAGAATAGATTAGAATAAATAATACATGTTATGTGATATCATTTGACATTTTTTAACAAAGGAACACAAGAAAAGAAGTGAGTGATAATTTAGGGGGGACTGGTATTTTATTCTTAATGGGATGTATGGTACCATATTAGACAGTGAGGTAATCTCATCCTGGCACACGTTGTTGAATGTGTTTTTGTCCTCTACGGTCGTTTGAAATTCGTTTCAATTAACACACGTAGCTAATCCTGGGAGCCGGCTAAATCAACTAAGAGAACTGTAGAAAGAAACTGCCTTCAATTACAATAAAGAAATCAAATAGATGTGTTGAATGTTTTTTAACATATATATTATTTTTAACAGGACCATAGCCCTTGGATTTTGTATAATACTGAAGAAGGTCATTCATTCACACAAAGAAACACTCAGAACAGTTCAACTTCTTATTATATTTAGGATGGAAAAAAATCTAGCCCAGAGAAACCTCTATTTACAGTCAGATATAAAAATAAAAAAAAGTATTATAATGTGGGACAGGATGTTGATTTTGATCTAATCCCTCTTTTTCTGCTGAAAGACGGACACCCAGACAGATTGACATCTCTAGTGCAACGGCTGGGCTTCTGAAATCTGAACAATCTCTGAAAATCTGCTCTGAACATCTGCACGCACTCCAACATAACCCCCCAGGTCAGACATCAAAGAGCACTGCATCCGTCCTAATTTTAGATAAATGACTTATTTTCCATCACAGACATCAACCCTCATGACAAGCCTGTGCACATATTTATGCATGAATTCCATCTGCTGAAATTTAAAAGCATTAAAAAAAAAACAATAACGTGATCCTTAGCATCCAAAAAAAACAACCTTTTTTTCATTTCACCATATCATCATGGCCTTAATGCCTGATTAGCGCATTGTTAAGTCAATGTCCAGTCTTTCATCTCTAATCCTGATCCTGCAGACAACTTAGGTTTATGTAAAAGTATCAGCAGCTTTCAAACGGAAGTATATCTTTCACTCAATCAATTTTCCATGGATATCTGCTATGGGCAGAATTCAATTCTCCATGTTTGTAGTAATAAAGGTTTGTCGATACAGCTTAGATCGCTGTGAATCCTTTATTTAAGGTTGTGCTGCAACTTGGTATCCCGCCTCGTTCATTTGTCATAGCCAAAACACTCATAAGGCCATGTATTTGAAAGGATAATAAAAGCCGCTATTTAAAGCATTGGCTACCTTGCAGTCGAATTTTCAATCCCAAGATCGTTGTTGGCACCATGCAAATGTCATCCTCATTGTTTCATCGATCTGTGCTGTTGCAGGGGGTAGGGGGACCGAGCGGTTTGCCTTAATTGCGCCTTTGTACAATGGTGCTCATGGGAAGCGGAGAGGAACTGAGCAGAACTGGTATGACACAGGCGGCCCTCCTTGAAGACATAGCTGTCAGAGCATGAGAAGTATGAGGCTGTGTATTTAAGTAGCTAAAAGGGATACCAACGGAGTTTCACGAAGAAACTCGAAGATTTTGTTTTGCAGCATGTAGTAACACCAAAGAGCCACTGGGGCCATTCAGCACAAAGGAGTGGAATAGTGAATTTACTAATAAAAAATCACCATGCAGTCAATTACACTCTATGATCATGTTTGGAGCTTTTTATTAATCCTAGCAATTTTCAGCAATCAGATATGGTTATTCTACTGATACATTTCAGATACGGCTTTAAATTAAATATCCATTTCATCACAACATCATTATTTATTGTCTGAGAATTTAACGCGTAATAAATGTATTTTGTTACTCAATTAATAACGCACTGGCCAAGAGCAGTCCATTGTGTTGAAAATGACAAAGGGCACACAACAGGCACGGCTGCGTTGAATACTGAGAATTATAATTTAAAAAATTATACAGCACGTTATATTTTCTTTCATTTGCAATAATAGTCCCATAAAATGAACTTCTAATTCAACACAAAGTAACCAAACTCCATCAAGGGTTGAAAAATTGAGTTTTCTTCATAATGATACTTCTAAAAGTTATAAAAACACGCGCAAAAAAATTGAAAACATCAAAAGCTGTATTTTAATTAAAAGCATAACCATTTGAACAAATGCATGTGCCCAATTTGTACCCCTTCAGCAAATGTCTAAAATCTACTTCTATTCATAGGGGATAGGGCCTGCTGATCTGCGCATACAAAAGAGTCTGATTACCACTCCATGTAGTGAACCCACCATTAAGGCAGGAGGTCCAATGTGGCATTCAGCAAAGTTCCTTAGCAGAAGTAAAACGGATATTCCCAAAAGCGGGAGGGGATTAGGTAAAAGGTGGGAGAAACCGATTCATAAAATTCAGTCGAGTGAACGACACAACCTGCGTTATAAATATCAAAAGGCTTCTAAGTGCTCCTCTGAGTCAGAGAGCGGACGGGCATATATTTTATATATATTAGGCCACCCGCACTCTGCCGGCCGCACACCGAGACGCCCTCAGCGTGCATGTCTTGGTGGACGATGTTACTTTCTCTGACATGCAGGTGTCCAGGGAGAGGCTCACCCGCCACCGTGGCAACGGAGCAGCTGGTCCAGAAGTCATTAGCAAGCAACACTCACTCTCTGAAAACATCCATCGGATGCTTAGGTATGAGTCGGTAGAGAAACTTCCAGATGAGTAAAAGCTTTTTCACCACCTGGGCCCATAATTATGCAGCGGTTGTTCCAAAATCCTGGAGCCCCCGAATGAATGTTTCGTTAGAGGCATTCTTGGCAGAGTTGTAAAGATTGTGAATGTTACAGGAGCCAGATTTACTTTACTACTTAAATCTGTTATTGTTTTAATTTCTGTACCATGAAAAGTTCACAGTCAAAATTTATGAAAAGAGTTGTTTGTTTTACATCTATTGGCAAATCCATTATTTTCAATTTGATGAAGCTATAAAGTAGTATAAACGATAAATACAAACTGCAAAGCATACATTTATGTTAAATAATATAAATAATATACAACAAATTATTGTTTCTGTGGTTCCTGGCCTATGTGTTAATAGCAGACGTTATTGCTACTGCAAATATCAGCTGGGAGACCTGTGTAACTAATGTAAATGTTCAGCTGGGAGACCTGTGTAACTAATGTAAATGTTCAGTTGGAAGACTCCTGTATAACTAATGTAAATGTTCAGCTGGGAAACTCCTGTGTAACTAATGTAAATGTTCAGCTGGGAGACTCCTGTGTAACTAATGTTCAGCTGGGAGAAAATTATTTATTTGCCATGTAAAAAAGATTGCTGTGAATAAACGGGAAACCATCGGCAGCACAGAGATTTACTGCTACGGATTTCGTTCTACCAGTTACAGGTCACAAGCGATGATGCTTTTTACTAAATATTTTTTAAGCTTGAGGTCATTTTCCTCTTCAGTTACATATAGCAACTTCACAAAAAAACAACAAACCAAAAAAAAACGACAGAGTTATCTAACAGTGCGTGATCAGATGTAGCTAACATCTGTAACGGTACAGTGGTCCACTCAAGCTATTGAGCTAAATAATGTGCTTAGTCGGACATGACAATGATGAGGATTAGAGGGGACTCGGACACAGTGATGGGGAATTGAGGCCCTGCACAAAGTGCTTTGCTCTCGTTAATGGAATAAACGCACTGTCATAAAATGGTCCTGCAACCACAGAAGGCAAAGCCATACGCATAATGCATCATTCATCGAATCGCATCAACATTGTGGAGGGCCCACAAACTCCGACACTGTGACATCAAACCCCTGCTCCGTCCAACGCTTTGCCTTATGCGTAAATGGGGTGTCCGGGGTTACTCACATACTCCCCGTACGTGTCCTGCACCACGGGTGGCGGGGGTCTGTACCCGGCTGGAGGTGCCCCCCTGGCCCGCTGGGTCGGCACGCCTCTCCCTCTGGGTGTGGAAACGCGGCTAGGCGGCGCCCCCCTGGGCGCCACGCCACGGGGCACAGCCGCCTGTGGAGGGGGAACTCCTCCACGACTCCTAAATTCAGAGAAAAGGCCACCTGTTGAAGAACGGCCTGCATTCACAATTTCCCTCCCTTTTTACATTTTTTTATTTATTCAACCAATAAGACGAGTCTTTAGAAGCAAAATCTTTGGCCTCTTAAAAGGCTCGGGGGGAACTTCAGGGAAAAGCAGCCTAGTCAGACTGACGTGGAGGACATGTGGGGCAAGGCAACACCAGGCCTGTAGTTATAGTAATATATCATTCATTACAATATATATTTTATCGTTTTCAGTGCTAGGAACACTGCTGTTACTCATCACTTTGAATAAACGCATCCTGCACTATAGAACAATCAGATTATAAAATTATTTTTTGCATAAAAATACTTAGGTAAAAAATGTGGTTGCACTAGCATAGCAATTTTTCCCAAAAATACCTCGAAAAATTATTCTGCTTGACAAACGCAGATTTCTTCTATTTATTATTTATCATTTTTGTTCCATTATATTATTACATTCTTTAAAAATATATTCTAGAAATGCATCTACACCTCTAAAATTATTCTATGTGAAGCAGCGTTTCTCTCCATAATTTCTCCCCCCTGTTGGTATACTTTAATAGGCATTCTCCACCACATTGGTATATTTGAACAGGCATTCTCCACCCTGTTGGTACATTATAACAGCCATTCAGAGATTTTAAGCTTATCCAAAGCCGGTTCCTAAGTATACAGACTTATATTTTTAGCCAGAACATCTGTCCTTCCTTCTTCTGCAGCAAGGGTGCCTAGGATAAAAAAAGATCTTGCACAGAACCAAGGTAAAACAGATCATTATAGCCTCACCTCTATGACCCCAAAATCTACCGGCGATGCTCTCGCCTGCAAAGCTCGATTTTCGGTCTCGCTCAACCACAAAACGTGACCTGGAATGTCATTGAGACTTGTTGTTGTGAAAAGAAGAATCTGGGCTTATCCGGAAACAATGTTGAAACACTGACTCCCGCCCAGTGGAA
This sequence comes from Hiodon tergisus, assembly GCA_025775045.1. Classification (NCBI taxonomy): domain Eukaryota; kingdom Metazoa; phylum Chordata; class Actinopteri; order Hiodontiformes; family Hiodontidae; genus Hiodon; species Hiodon tergisus. Next base: position 10,972 of record JAOVYW010050372.1, read on the forward strand.
ATACTCATGCCCTTTTTCTTCCAGAGCAGTCTGGATTCGACAAGATGTCGGAAACATTCCATGTGACATCACACAGTTTCTTGCGGATTGGATGACGGTACATTCATACTGCAAACAGCCCCTTCCATCTCATCCCAAAGATGCCATATTGGGTTGAGGTCTGGGGACCGCACAGGCCACTCGCGTAAACTGAACTTGCTGTCATGTTCCTGGAACCATTTCGAGACAATATGTTCCTTGTGACACATTATCCTGCTGGAAGTACCTAAGAGACGGAGGGGAAAACATTCCCCACACCATTACACCACCGCCAGCAGCCTGTACCACTGACACCAGGATGGGTCCAAGCCTTTAATCCGGACTTTGCCATCAGCATGTGTGCTGATATTTGCCTGTTTGTGGCCAGCCTGTTAGCTTGCACGGTTCTTGCGACCTCTCTCTCATCAACAAGCCATTTTCACTGACAGGACTGCCGCTACCTGGAAGTTTTTCCTAGACACCGTTGTGCATGAAAAGCAGAGGAGACCGGTCAATTCTGAGACACTTGGCACCAACCACACATACCTCACAGTCGCTTAGGACACTCGTTTGCCCATTCTGACATTCCCCGCCGCGCGACTCACTGTCTGTAAGAGCAATCCATTTTCGTGAACGGGCGAGTGTACCTAATAAACTGCCCACTGAGAGTTTAATAGACCCCTCAAACCCCTACGCCCATACCTGGGCTGCCCTGGGGTCGGTGTCCCTCTTCCCCGCGTTGCAGTCTTCACCCTGGTGGCCGGCACCTTCGCGTCCTCCGAGCCTCCGTTCAGGTACGTCAGTTCCTGTAGCTGGGCCTGTCTGATCTCATCATTGTAGTCCTGCAGATGAGGAAAGACAAGCGTGGCCCACCCCGCCGAATGACCCCCTTTATCTCTGGGTTACAGCCAGGCAATATCTCATTATTGTATCGACAGTACTGTTTCTGAATGCAATATTTAATGGAGATGCAGAAAATCACTTTAAATCATTAAATGATGTTCATCAATGCCACATCAACAAATCTATGAAAATATATTATAAAAATAATTCATGGGAAAAAACAAAAAACAAAAAAACATGATTGTCCTACGAATGCTCTTAAAAAGACAAACTGCTTGGATATATTTACACCCTTAGTACTCACGGGGATGAGAAACTTTTTGATCTCCTCGAGCGCATGACCCATTCTAGCATAGGCCTCGGCCGGAGGTGCAAACACCTCAATGAGGACATGGAGGTCTTCGGTGAGATGCTGGTACTTGGCTTCTCCACTCTTACGCAGCTCCTCCTCCTGGGGCACACGTTGGTGGGAATTTAGGAGCAACTCGGTGGTTGCCATGTTGGGTTTCACATAGGAACTGTATGTCTACCCAATATTTCATTTATACTTATATATATACACACATGGAGTAGAAGACTCATGGGGTTTAGCATGTAAGCCCCGTTTCATCATTAACACGATATCATTTGAGTAAACCCTCAATTTTTTATTATTACTGAGGTGATTTGCATTAGCGGGACTAGTGCTTGAATAACCCCAGACGTAAACAGGGAAGCAGGAACAACACAATATTTTTAAAACGCAAGGTATTAGCAGGCCCAGTTTTGCTTCTTAACTGATGCAAATGATAGTCAGTCAATAGTCAGCCCCCCCCCCCCAATTGTATTTACCAATTAGGGGAAAAAATGCGCAAAAAAGCAATCGGTGACTGTATTGAAATATTAAGGCATGCTTCTGAATTCAACATGAATAACGAATATTCAGATAATAATATTCAGAATTCAGAATAAAATCCAGATGCCTTCCTTAGACCCCCCCTTAACACTAATCCACACATAATACCTAGAATTTTATACTGTGTCTGTAAGAGACTGGTTTCATAAACTCAGTTTAATTTCTTAAGGCTTCAGATGCACTGATTTCACTGTGGACCAATAAAATTCAGGACACTGCGTTTAAAATCTTCATCTTCGTTTATTCGATTGGCAAACAGTTTAATCTGAAATGGAGAACAAGGCCACCGTAGCAATGGACAGGCAGCGCAGATAACTGCGCGGGTATCGCTGAATAGCGTTGGATTACAGAAATCCACCGATTCCCACTGTATCATTCAGCTACAATCTTTACTTTCCCTGCGGACGAAACACGAACCAGTGTACCAGGAGCATCTGTCGTGGTTAAGCGCGGAGGGCGTCCTTTCTTCGGCGCTGAATGGGCAACTGTAACTCGTCGTAATGAATAACCTTCTTATTTTCAGATTTGGGCGGCACTGTAACGATAGCTCCGATGCCCTCCTCAAACTGCTGCTGTCTTTTCTATTTTTTTAAGGAATTCTCAGCTGTGAATACTCCACGGCTCGTGAGTGCAGTGGCACTGGATGGGAAGTTCTACATGCAAACATAATTCCTGGTTTTATCAGAGCTCGGCGGCGAATCAGGGCCCATTGTGTATTCGAGATAAGAAGACATCAATAATCCGAGTTTCATGCCGTCCCTGTGGAGCCACTGGGGAGTGATAAGAGGTGTCTGGTCTGTTTATCTATTGATAGAATCGCACCCATTTTTATTTAAAAAAAACCAAATCTGTTTATCTGGGCAATTCTTTTTAGGAAAAGAAAAAAAACCTTGCCTTGAATAAGGCTCCGGCGCACTTAGTAAATTTCAGTAAATTGTCTGAATGAGATAGTAATATCGAATAAAATGTGCCTGTCCATTTTATTATTGTCCCTGATGATTGCACATTAACAAGTGAATGAATGGGGGTAGCATTTAAAATGTTACACTAAGCATTTTAGCCTGATTAGCCTTAGTTAACCGAGTCTCCTTCTCACCCCCGGCTACTTTGAACTGCACGCTGGTCTGTAATCGCTAGATTAAGATGAACTGAGGCAAACGCACAGATTTCCCAAAAGCATTTAAAGATAACATGTTGGTATTTTGCCGCCTAATGGTTTTGTCTTGTTGGCACTGTAATTGGGATTCTCTCCTTTACAATAACAGGGTTTAATTAAATTGCTTATTCGCACATTGTTAGGATCGTGGTCATTTATATACTTCCTCAAAACAATTTATGGATGCCTTCTTCGAAGATAGCTCTGTATATTTTGGTGTGGTAATGAGACAAAATAACTTTTAAAATAAAGCAATATAATTATATATCCTAAAATTTTGGTATTTCCTATATATGGCTCTGAATCAAACAGAACGTATTTAATGAGTCAGAATAAATTACTTGCTCAAAAGGAAAGATTTGTGTAAATTAAATTGTCAGATTAGCCAGATTAACAATTAAATTACGCAACAATATATTTCTGAAAAGCAGTAATAATTGCAAAATTACCACAGTCAAACCAGGAAAGGTTAAGACTATTAAGGTTAGACTATGCTCTTTGACATCTGATTCTGAGTTCAGAACAACGCTAAATGTGACGTTTTTACCTTCTATTTAAATTTAAATGTAACGCCAAAGACGAGAAAGAGCCCTCATTACTTCCAACCACTAGCAGCACTACAGAGATGGGTGCCAGTAGTAACAGCTCCAAAGTGTAATGGTTTCATGATCAGGTTGTACAGCTGATTCACACCTGTCAGACGCCCACCCTCTGAGATGTCCATGGCTTGAAGTAGGATTCAGTAATTTTATACAAAAAAAATAACATCGAACAACATAAAAAAAATACTACATTAACCTGAGCCCCTTTACAGAAAGAAACCTGGGTCTTGTATAAATGGGAGAGTCAAGACTCAAATGTACCAATTATAGCAGCTAGGTACAGATCCCACATCAAAGAATCCAAACACAGACTTAATTGCATTACACCACTTAATTGCTCTACAGCAAACACATTTTTTTTGGTGTAAACTGTCTGGATCGCACAGGTGCATTGTTTCAGGACGGAATTTATGCATCTGTGATGTGCTTGATGGAACATCAATTCATTGTGCAGTTATTTTTATTTTAAAGTTTGGTTTTGGATTCGTTATTCAGATGTCTCATCACACAAAGCATCTGTTGAGCTAATCTGTTCAGGACTGAAACACCTGGCCCTCAGAACCTATAGTATTGTACACTTTAACTGAATGATTTAACTGTCTAGCTAAGTTGGATGTATACACTCTTATGGCAGTTTGACTCACCTTTCTATAGCAATGCATAACCGTGCATGCTTTTTTTTTGTACTGCTGGTAATATAGATACTGTTTTCTTACATGAAATGTGCTTTGCCTCGATGGCCAAATTACCAATGAAATATTCCCCATGCTTACTATCATCTTGAAAATCTCTTAACTCCCCCTCCCCATACACACACACACTCTCACGCTCTCTGAGGGGTTGGTGCTGATACTCTCATCACTGAATATAAAGTGAAAGCGAATTACAATACATGCAGCATTTGCTGTCCGGGCGCAGTGACTTCAGGATGGATTTATCCTGCTCCACCTCGCGAGCAGGTGCAGCCGGGGTTCAGGCACGCCACTCGGCACCTGCTGAGGATCGAGGTGATTGACAGCCTGTTTTCCCTCAGTAGGTGCTGGCGTCCGGAGAGGAGGAAGGAAAGAGGAGAGCGAGCTGAGGAAAAGAGCCAGCCAGGGGACAACCGTCCCTCGAGGGGTTAAACCAACGGGAGAGAGCCGGCCCGCAGAGTAAAGGGGTGCCACGGAAGTTTCTTGGTGTGCACACCATCAAAAGAAAGTCCCAAGCATTTTAAGATTATTCCCCAACCGGAATAATTGTGCTCCGCTGTGTTACTCGAACCCACATCTGGGAGAATTTCTACTGAATTACCCATCCTAAACACACCAAATCATTATGATGTTTAGGAATTAGCAAAAAAATTGGTTCAGTCGTAGATTTTGGGTGTGAGAATTGTAAGAGGGAAACACGGAAAGTTGCTTAGAAAAGCATGTTTCTTGGGTCCTTCTAGCTGTCCCAGCGTATGCCATGAACGCATAGCGCTTTCCGTCCATCCAGACGGGACGCGGTGTGCTGAACCATCACAAAACTGCCAATCGTTTACGACAATCGCATGAACTCTTAGATGGCCTGATGGCTTGGTCTGTTGTCGATACCTCTTCTTAAATTCTAACGGCAGCAATAACACAGATGTTTCGGGCAGGATCTTACCTTTTCTTTGTCTCTCATGGACCCCTTCCCCAGAATTGACATCTTTGTGAGGGTGTCCTCCTGTAGTCTCTTTAATGAGTTGCCACGCGGCCCCAGAAGTTTGCCAACAAAGTTAAACTAAAAAATAAAATAAAAAGTATATCGGTCAGTATGTATCTATACCTGATACATGTGTTACAGTTGGATAAAAGCAGTTTCTGGTTTGTAAATATTCAGTGAAATATACTGAAAAAGTCATGATCAGAAAAAGAATAGCGCTTTCATGTTTTGATACCAAAAGAAGAGTTCTGACAGTGAAAACGGGAACCTGAACTAAGGGAATACCTCGAGGCAGTAATGTTTAAAAACAGCTGCTTTTTCATCATTTTGTGACCGACCGCTTGCTTCTCACACAGTGTGCATCTCGTTCCACACTCTTTCGATACATTTTCCGGATTTAAAGATGAAAAGAAAACGAATTAGTGGACGAGACAACAACATCAGTGGAATTTTACAGACAGGAAGCAAAATTAGCATGATTTGGCCCTTACAGGACACGCAATATTTTATTTTGGTTCATACCTATCAGTACACTTGCCAGGCAGCAATACACTGGGATTACATTTCTTGCAGAATGAGACCACAGGAAGTTGCTAGGAAGTTATAAATACCTAAGTGATGTCACACAGCTGTATATTGCTTTTGTCGTTAAAGCCATAGTCTTAATGTATGCATGAAAAAGTTACGCATTGGAATTTTAATTTTAGTTTTATAGTTTAGATACAGTACATAAAATGCATGGTCATTTGAATGCTGAATACATAGAGGCAAAGCTGAAGGTAGTCAATGGAGAAGGAAAAGAAAAGGGCTTTCATTTCCTATTGGACCCTTTTCAGCACTGATTTACCGCAGTCTGGAAAATGATTCCAAGTCATTAATTAACAGGGCGGAAAAAAGCAGAGCTGGCCATGCTTTTACACTCCACCAACTTACTTTTCCTTTTGTTTCCTCTCCGTTAGCTGTGCTGCCCGTTTCCTGTGAATGGTACAATCCGGCAATTTGGCTTTGCAGCATACTGAGTCGCCCCGGAGTGGCAATCTTGCAAGCCAAGTGTTGCATGTGAAAAGTCTGTTTTTTTAGGATCTGGCCGCAGAAAGGTGTTACATAATTATGATCACTGATTGAATTTAATTTAGAGTTTCACCGTTCCTCTAAAGTCTTGAAAGTTTGCCCACGCGTTGCTCTTTCCATCAGGATGAATAGCCCCTGGTGGAGAAAATCTAAAGGTAGACAAATTTATTTGTCGGCGAATGTTAGAAATCGACAGTTAACTTCATGAATGTTCGTTATAATCTACATTCGCCAAACAATCAAAGCCGTGTGCTCATGTGACTGTGTCGTTTTCTGCAGAAAAAAACGCAAACGGCATTCTCCTCTGAACTGCACCGACTGAAAGCCGAATGTCTGGGCAAATCCGCGGTTGTGCTTGGGAGAGTTCAAAGAGGAAAGCAGCTTTGACAGAACCTCATTGCAGTATATATATGTGTCTTGATAGCTGTGATTCTTAACTTTGAAATACAATAAAGGGAATGTTATTAGTTTTTCCGAGGGGTATTTATATGCAAATATTTTCTCAAAAAACAAACGCTGCAAGAATGGCATCATGTTTTTATTTTAATTTTTTTCCATGACTGAAATCTCTGGACACGCCCATTTCCCCTTGAAACTGACAAAGGAATCCTCCTTTGCTTGAGTCAGTAAAGACTAGCATCTCTCCTATCTTGAACAACATGACAGGAACTTAAAACATCTGTCTAAAAAGTAATAAGCAGCTTTTTAAAATAGTAATGTGTAATAGTAATGAACCAGAAATGTAAATTTAGCAGGCAAAAAGTGCTGCGTTAAAATACTTCCATCCTTGTTTTTATTCCCTCTTCAGCAGAACCCTTTAACGTGACATTTTGTGCGAAGCCTGATAACTGAATTTCCATCGCCGGGACACCCAACACATCAGAAAGGTTACAGATACCTCCAAAAGGGTGAATACATTCTTTACAGCATCCGGCGCCCTGTGGTCGATCAATATTGAGAGCCTCACCACATAAAGTGGCATTTTGAATTCGGCATTTTCTAATACCCTCCTGAACGGGGCGGTGTCAATCACAAGCTTTAACCTGCACACTCGTTAGCCTCTGAGACATCAAGAGATCCCAGACAGAAGTCAACTAAAGCACAACTTCTCCAAGTACCAATGGAGAACATGCAATTTGCGGTATTTTGCGATGCGGCCTGCATTTAGTTAATACGCCGTAAACGGAAAACAACTGCAACTGTATCTTGATGGTTTTATTCTCTCCATGCTGGGACGGCCACCTTGCAGACTGTATTTCCTACTGATTGGGGACCACACCTACCATAGCAAGGATTTGACTCCCAACGGCGGTTCCCTGAAAACACTTCTCTGGCTTTGAAACGCGTTTGATTAGACCTGATTCATTCAAGCTGCTTTATTTAGCTGCCAGTACAAGAGAAAGGGTGAACCTAGTGTGCTACAGCTATGATAAAAAAAGGAAATTTTAATATAAAATACGAAAATATCCGCAGAACATAGCCAAAGCCTCATTCTCGCGTGAGGCCATGCACAGGCCTATTAGAGACTTTAAGAGAGAGACAGGGATTTGTTGTTCTTCCGGGAATAAAATAATGTCTTTGCTATTTCAGTGAAAAAAACTGGCTTTTGTTTTCCCTTCTGCTAGCGTCGGTGCCCGCGAGGGTATTTTTTGGCTGACAGGGCAGCATATTGAGGCAGTTTTACCTCCTCGCGCCACTATTTATCATGGAGGTGGCAAACGTTGTATTTGTTTACTTAGCTGTTGAAGATGTGCAGTGAAGGCCATAATCTGGCGCTAGGCTTCTGCCGTGACCAATGACAGCATGACTGTAACACTGTTGTGATGACTGTAACATTGTTACATTATGGCAATTAAATAATTTAGAACAACGTTAAAGCACTGTGTTGTAGACACTACGCCAATCTTCTCACGAAAAACAAAATGGTTTCAACACAACATTTGCCACCTCGTTGAGGTGAGAGGCCATCACGGCTAGGAAACAGCGCCTTGTTACTTACTCAAGGTATTCGTCATCTATATGTGCCTGATAATATGTTTTTGCCTGGTCCTATTCATTCAAGGCCTAAGCCTACTAACAGCAATGGCTGTGTTGTATTTTGGCCTAGCAAACGCCAACAGTTAACAGAAACCAATAACAGATGCTAACATTGTCCCTTTCCACGCTCCGCATCAATTTTAGTCATATACATGGCGCTACCTCATGTCCAAATAAATTTACCGCAAATAATCTTTCTTCCTAATACATACATTAAAGCAAAAATCCTTGCTATTCCTGCAAACACTAAACTTAATATGGTAGAACGTAGGAAAGGGGACGTCTCTCTGGGGGATATGAGTATTACAGCTCTACAGGAAATACTGCTCATAATTTTGCGATAAATGAAAAAGCGTTGACTTAAAACTACTGTGGCAACCCTGACTTAGCGGTGAGTCAGACCGCTGGAAACAACATTAGATTATATGGACACACTTGATCACAGCTCTGCACTGAAATGCGAACAATTCTTTGAAAAAGGAGGAGAGTGAGAGGGGGGCTGGCTGAAAACACTGCGGAATACTGCACGGACTACCCGGGCTCATTCTATTAGGCAGTTTATTGTTTTATAAATGTATTTAATTTGCTAATGTGCACTGAAACCAGGAAATCGGTTGTGTCTCCGTCCTTTCATGATGGCTAAACCTTGGGAGTTCTTTTAGAGAACGGGAAATTGTTGCCATCGGCTTCCACACCGGATCCTGCTTCTGTCAGCCAGGGAGCAGACAGGTCCTCTCATGTCAACAACAAACGTACCCCGAATGTCATACACCTATACTCAATTCGGACAACATAGTTTGTCCAGTCTCCTTGTTGAAGGCATACCCCCCTATCCTTCCCACCTCTGTTCAGGGATGGATTCACGCAACAGAGAGAAAAAGGCTAAACTGATTTCCGGGCCCAGTGAATTGCAGTCAGAATAAATACTGAAACTTCTCCTCAGATGACTCAGTCCTACTGTATTTGGTGTGTGCTACAGCATCATGACAATCCACGGCGTCAGAGAGCGCTAAGGAAGCTAGAGCTAAGAGCCCCCCTTGTCAGGTCTAACGAATGAGCCTTCCTCCGGATGCATGCGCCTGAGAACTTTGAACGGTATATTTAGTTGGTCCACTAATCAAAGATGTCAGAGCAGGCCGTGAATCTGCTCGGCTGCAAAGCTCTGAGCTGACCGAAGGCTTTTCATTCGCTTGTAACACCATTTTAAAGAGCCATGCAAATTTATACACACACACATAAACACATGCACGGATTTAAAAAACAATATAAAATGATGACAGCGCGCTGCTCTCCCCACGTACGCAGCATCGCTGCAACCGATCAAAAATGTGTAGCTAAGTGCGATGGAGCAAGGTCAGCATATTCCATTCACACAACATTTACCCCCTGAATGGGCTGCACAGGCGCGTGCAAAGCGTGAGTTGGTGAAGATTTCATTCGCTACGGGGCAATAAGTGCGGACCCATCCCTGACTGCTACTTTGCCACATAATTATGACTTTCTGCATTCTGTGGCGTGGATTGTCGACACAGCGTGGATTAATGGTTCGGGATCTACGGTTATATTATCTATTGGAATAAATGCAGAAGTCACATATCAAGGTCAAGTATAAGCTAGTGTGGGAGGCAATTTGGAGTTTCACTAATCAGGCTTGCTGCTAGCTAATGGTGTTTTCTACTGATGATCCTCGGGAGTCAATTATCCCGTTTCACCTTCATTGTTTTTCTAATGAAATTAACGTGAATGAATTTCAGATCTTCACCATTTAATTTCAAATGTTGTGTAGCCTGCACAGATTGTAGCTGTTCAGGTTAACATGCACACACGGACATTCCAGGAGAAACACCAACTGTACGGCTCAGTTCCCAGCCAGCTCCTGGGGTCAGAGATGTTCACCGTGAAATCCATGGGAGGAGCATACGGGACTGAGAACACACTCTGTTGTTGGAGCAGTAAGATTTCATTTACGACCATCTCTAGAGAATCTAATCTCGCACCCCTGCCCGGTCAACAGGATAAAACATTCACATCATGGACAAACTTCTCCAGTACTGACGTCTTCCTGCATGTTCCAGCGAAGACAAGTAACCCGTGAACTTACAGAAGTTCCCCACCAAGCTTTTAAAAAAAATCAGATTCTAGGGAACCGACTTTGGTATAAGCTTGGACATAAGCTCAGAAGTCTCAGAAGTTCTAAGAAAGCTATTCATTTCCTTAAAGTAAATTAAATGCACTGCATATCGTTTAGTCGGCTTCCCTGATATAGCGACGGCTGGTTGGTTATTTTCCACGTGTGATTTAAAGGCAGCGATATGTCTGCGGTCGGTAACCTACAAACCCAGGACACAGGCACAGGTTTGCAGTTCCCTGGCGTTTCAGTCCAGGCCCTACTGCAGACTCCTGTTTTTGCATTTCCCGTTTCAGCACCCACTTCTGTTCTTCATCAGTAAGGTTGCCGGCTGTTATCACCTGGCCTTCAACTTCTCTGGTGAACGTCAGCAAGTCGTTTTGGTTCACTCAGCGCAGAACAGATGAACGAACCAAAAGCATGCAGATGCATACTCTCTCGCCATTTTAATCCCTATCTAACAAATCCAACACGGGAGTCACAGTGACTACCTAGTCTACTAGTCAAGTCCACAGTTAAGGTCCCACACCAGTCTGAAGGACCACATCGCTTTCAAAATGCGTCCTCATTGACAGTAAGGAACACAAAGAAAAGTTGTTAAAGACACCTGGCATGGTACTAAAGGAATAAAGATGCTCTTTCCTGAAGGACTTCAATCGGAAAAAAGGTCGAATGTCATTAGAATGGCGGTTTCACAACACCAGCCATCGTTTTTGTGTTCATCAGCAAACCTTCCGCCAGCGCATTAGTTCTGAGTACATGCATGGGTTGGCATGATTGGTTCAAAATCTGGGAGTTAATGTGTTTGCCCATTCGCAAAAAAAAAACTTGGCTCTGCATCACATGTCCCCCCCAGTGAGTTCTGTTCCTCCACTACACGGCCACAACCACAACTGCTGGGGGGTCACCTGGGGCTAAACCAACAGAACCGGGTCAGCGCAACAGGACAGCAACAATGTCTAACAATGTTAATTAGTCTCGCAAAAATCAGATAAAAAACGGATTAATCGGTGGACTTGCCGGTCCCCACAAAACGGACCTCATATTATCACCCTCGCACACGGTGCCTTCCTCTGGAATCTCTTACACAAAGTATCACATCTCTGCTGGAATGTCCTGTCCCGCTGACCTCAAACCCAAGATTGACAGCGATAATTGACGTTGGAACTGTGCTGAAAAGCTGCGCCTGCACTATCACCACCCGCCACCGCAACCTGTCACAGGGAGAAGTCATCCCACCAGTGTGGAAGGCAGCCCATTAGCGGTCAGTGGTTTGAGGGCTCCACCTTGTACGGGACTGTATCGAAAGTTTCTACAATACACTTGCGTCACATGGCCAAATGCGATCGAATCAAACCTGTTTTGGGTTTTTTTGCCCCGGTATCGGAACCGATCTTAACCCAACTCGTTTCCTTTTGATAATTTGTTTCTGACAGCGGTGGCGAGTGGCTCCGTTATTAATGACCTCATAGTCTAGCTTGATGGGTGTCTTGCTCAAAACGGCCAGAGAAAGACTTCACTCCCAGCGCTACGCATACGCCGACCGTCCCCTTATGTTTTTGCAGATGTTTCCCGTGGCAGCGAAGAGACAACATCTGGAATCAGACAGGGGTGAGAAACTGAGCCAATAAGAAAATCTCTCATTTCCCTCATGCCAATTTTGTCATGACAACCGTGGAGCCTTGCCACGCGCTCTTCGTAATGTGTTTGAAACGTGTACAGATAAAGACGCGGCACGCGTGTCGTCTGCCAAGGTCAGAGTGACCTACTAAATTGTGGAGGAATGAATCAAATATTATGGGAACCCAACAGCATAAATTACATGCAGCAGGGGGGGAAAAAAAAAACCTGACTGTGTCTTTATGGGTATAAATCGTTCAGTATTAGTCTGCCGGATAAAATAAATAAATAAATAACAGCCCGGAAAAAACATTCTCCTTGTTTATGCGCGCATTAGCACCTCGCACTGGGGCCCACTTTCATAACTCGAGGTGTTGCCATACTTACTTTGGGGAACTGTTTGACGGGTATTAGCACTTTCTGTCCCAGCTTCATGTTCTTGTTGACGACGACGTCGATGAATTTCTCCTCCTCCTTGCCTTCGTCCCGTTGGATCTTTTCGATTTCTGAAAGAGAGACATTTCACGGACGTTAAGGGCCGAGTGCCGCTCCGCGATACGTCTTGCCTTGGTAAACGGAGTTGAAATAATGGGTTCGGTTCGCCGGTGGGTGCCCCCTTGTCTGCTCAGCCGACTGTGAAATTACCTCTTTTGGTCACACTGTAATTTAATGGGATATGGATATAAATGATTCGGGACCCATTTGTTGCACTCACTGGACGCCTTGCACCCAAGAGTCACACATCTCCCAATAAGACGGTGGAGCGCAGTTTGTTTTTCCACAAACTCTAACGCATTACCGTTGTTATGTATTTTCTTAGCCCTTATTAGTTAAAGGCCTGCGCAGACATTCAAAGCCACTAATTAATAGAAGATCAGAAACAAAAAGCAATTAGGGGATAACAGTACATTTGGATGAGCAATAACAGTGACCACAGAATACATAATATACACTATATCGCATGGTAGTAAGCTAACAAGGTCCCAACAGTGGCACGGCGGCAGTGTATTAGAATCCATCGGGTTGAGTTTGTGAGGGAGGGTGTTGATGTCTGTAAGCATCTCCGTATCCTCAGATATCTGAGACAGCGAAATCGTTCGTGCTTTGGGTGGGTTTAAGGGTCCGTACTACGATTCCTCGCGACGAAGTCCTGTCCCAGCATGGCTACGCGAAGGCTAGCCTCAGGCTTGTCTTTGGAACAGTCACGGAGACAGCCGAATCCCAGTGGTGAGGCCTCTTCGCTGACCCAGGTTTGGGGGGGGGGGGGGGGGG
>JAOVYW010050393.1:0-24282 GCA_025775045.1 Hiodon tergisus
TCTTTGCAATTTTTCTAAAGGAAAGACCTACACTTTTAAGGGTTATAATGGTGTTTGTTTGTTTGCTTGTTTGCTTGCTTGTTTGTTTGTTTGTTTGTTTGTTTGTTTGTTTGTTTGTTTGTTTGTTTGTTTGTTTGTTTGTTTGTTTGTTGCCATTTTCTCACCATTATGAGACCTGTACACTACTTCTTGCAGTACAATACTGTCCAAATAATGCTTACGAGGGTGTAGTCTGTTCCAACACTGCTTTTATACAGACAGAGGGTTTGTAAGTAATCAACAAAAGTTGTGACACCTGTAAGAATCGTTAGCATCAACTTTCAAGGCTTAATTTACTTACATTGCTGCATAACAGCTGTAAGTTGTTAACCTATTACTTGTTCCCTGAAAAAGGCCTTTTTGTATAACTGAAATGGACATGAATATTCACTTTTTGGTACTTTTCCAGTTTTTTTTATTTTATTTATTATTTATTTATTAATTCAAATTTTTACCCTCTGGCAGTGTAACTTTGTACCATTTCAGGTTATTCACTGGACTTTAACTACTTAAATTTCAGTAAAAATTGGAAAAATGGGGGTGTTATAAAACTTTTGACCGGCAGTGTATATTATGCCTGGGCTACTGTAACTCACTACTGCCCAGCCCCCTCTTTTGATGATCAATTATCCAACTAATTTGCCCTCTATACTTGTATTTTGTAAACATTTGTACATCTATATTTATCAATTTGTTTTTATTCAAAGTAACCGCTTCATCTTACAGTAACAATTTATTTTAGGCTAAGATTATCTAGTAGGTGTTCCGCGCAAACTGAGTGGAGAAGGACTGCAGATGGGCGTGCGATGTTGCTAAGAAACAGTAAACTATAGGGAGGTCTCTTGCGCCAGTGGTGGAAAAAGTAAAGTAAACATTTACTGGAATACGAAGTTATATTCCATTATAAAAGATCCTCAGGGGAGAGGTGAGGACTGTGCACTGCGTGAATGGACAATATTTGATCTTTAACAGTTGCCAGTCGCTTTGTCGTTCGTTGTGTTTATTTACTAAATGCATTTCGTTTTTGTATTTGAAATACACCTAACTCGGCTAGCTGGCTCGATACGTTTCTATGAAGTTATATGATGTCATTGCCATTCAGCCCAAGTATAAATAAATACTTGTAAAAAAATTGTTGGAGAACTGTAATGCTAACGATTTAATATAATGTTCTCATCTATTAAAAATACTTATATTTACATAGTTATGCATGTGTATATATTTATAGATACATACACATGTAGATAACTAGCTATGCGGTTATTTTAAGTAAGCTAAACTTTGCTAATTATAAAATGTCCTAACAACTTCTTCGATCACATAGCCTTCAGCATGTGCTACGGATTTCTCAGTGTAGCTAAATAATTTCCTCTTTGTCAAATTCTTGCATAAAGATAAATATTATCAACGTTCTTTATAGCTACATGTTGTGTCCTCAGCTGTTACAATGGAGATAGTGTACGTGTATACGAAGAAGCGCAGCGAGTTTGGCCGACAGTGTAACTTCTCAGACAGACCAGCCGAATTGCATGTGGACATCCACCCAGATCCTTCTCTGGCAACCAATTTTATCGAGAGAGACCCCTGCGATGTCCCCATACAATGCACTCAAGAGATGTCCGAACATGAGGTCAGTTCTGAAAAGAATGCTTCATGTGCAGATTTTGCTATGTAAAGCTATGTAAAGCTATGTTTTCCAATGTTCATCAATGTGGCAGCAACATGAAACCCCAGAGAACTCCATGCTAACACAGCAAGAACATTTTTTATGAAGTGTACATTTTTTATGGACAGGATTTTGGTTCAAATGATCCTATTAAATGAGTCACCAAACAGATATGCAGGATAGAGCACAGGCATGCTTTTGATGCATGGGCAGAAAGAAATGACCAGGGAACACCCATGTTCTACATGCACTAGAACACCAAAAAGTTCCAGCATGTTGCATAGCGGTATAAGAATGTGTAAATGTTCTTAGGAGGCCTGCTCAACAACTTTTGTTGTTTGTTGGAAGGTGTCCCACCCATGGGTGAATAATATGAGTCATCTGGTTAACCATGTCCAATACTGTTCGTTCCATTGAACACCTGCGAGTGGGCATGGTACGAGCCCGGTAATGCAAAGCACACGCGCACACACTCCTATCGCTTCACAGGTGAACACTGAGAGGTTAGAGACAGAGACGCGGGGGATAAATCACGTAGAGGGAGGTTGGCCGAAGGATGTCAACCCCCAGGAAATGGAGCAGACCATCCGCTTCCGGAAGAAGGTGGAAAAAGACGAACACTATGTTAACACCATCATGCAGCTGGGTAGTGTGAGTACCGACTGTAAAAGCAAAACAATGACTGGGACCTTGTTTTGATTTTTTGTTATTAAGAGTGTAAATCACAGTGAAGGATGCTGGATGGGTGGAAAAAATCTTGATCTTGAAATTAATTAATAAAATTTGATTTTATATAGTGGTATCTGCAAACAGGCCAACACACAGCACTGTACATTTTTCCACTGGGCTAAGGAAAGTACTGAAAATCATGAAAAATATTTCTGAAATTCAATATAAAGTTAGTTAATATCATATGATAACGAGAAATTAGCTCTCTGCATGGGCGATATTGCCACACACCAACTTTTCTGCCTGCAACCCCTCATACAGCACATGGAGCACTGCATACGACAGAACAACGCCATCGATATTTACCAGGAGTATTTTGGAGAGGAGGAGGTGCCCGAGGAATTCAAAGAGCAGCCCTTGGCCAAAACCATCAATGTTTTCAGGTAATGTGGCCCTACAGGCCTGGTTGCACATCAGGGTTCCACATGTGCTGGCTCATGATCGTCTGCTCTGCTCTCTCTACAGAGATCCCAATAAGGTCAAGAGGACTGCCACCAGCCTCTCCTGGCACCCCGAAGGCAGCCGGAAGCTGGCCGTGGCCTACTCCTCCCTGCAGTTCCAGCGAGCCACCAAAAACATGAGCTTTGATTCATATATATGGGACATTGGTAAGGTGGAATCCCTTACCTTACTGTCCCATTTTTCCTGACTGGGATGTCACTAGGATGTCACCATAATACGTTAACTGGTGGTGTTGTGCTTGAGGCGTATGACTTGTAAACAATTGGTTGGAAGTTAAAATCCCAAGAGGGGCTCAGCTATTGTACCCTTCAGATGGATGTGCAACCCGGGTTGCTTTAGTATCCAATTGCTTCAAATCTGGCAGTTAAAAAAACATAAAATTAAATTTATAAATTCCACAGCACAGAAAGTTTGAATCTGAAAGGGGTGACTGCTGTGCAAAGCATCTTTACCCTCTAACACTCCCGCAGAGAACCCAAACAAGCCAGAGATGACACTGAAACCTGTGTCCCCCTTGGTCTGCCTGGAGTACAACCCCAAAGACTCGCACATCCTGGTCGGAGGCAAATACAATGGCCAGATTGGTGAGCTAGTCCTTGTTTGTTCTTCATCCACGAGAGAGACGATGGAGTGCCCTGTTTGTGTGGACCACAATTTTGGTTTGAATGCTCAGGCAAGACATATCTCCTCCTCTCATAAGTATCTCTCATTAACAGAGAATGGGGCCAAGGTTCTCTTCTATTGCAGGCCCATCAAATATCATGATAAAAACTCCCAACATGTTCAATTGTCTTAGGCATTTGGCAATAATTGGACAACAGCATTGACAGGTATTGACTAATGAATGTTTAATTTTTATGGTTAAATTATTCATATTATATAAGGTTAGCTCAGCATATAACATGGTACTGTTTGTGTCTTCCTCATTGTTGCTGTCTTGCTGCTTAGTGTGAAATGTGAATTACATGTGCTTGCACTAAACGAGATGTGTCTGGGCAGCGTATTGGGACACCCGCAAAGGGAGCCAGCCTGTGGAAATGTCGGCCATCGAGCACAGCCACAGGGACCCTGTCTACAAGGTGATCTGGCTGCAGTCAAAGACAGGCACCGATGCCTTCTCGGCCTCGACCGACGGCCAGGTGAGCTTCCCTGCTGCTTACCCTACCCAGTATGTATATGCAGAGGGGCTCATCGGAGTCTAGCACCAGTGGCGACCTGCGCTGGACTTCACCTCCCATCAGCACCCTGAGGAACTTTACTTTATCATGTCATATCGTTAGCAGCATTTGATGGGGAGTTGTCAGATGAATTGCGTATCTGGCCTGGCAGTCCTGAGTGCCCCTTCTACATATGGGACCAAAACTTTTATGCTCTCCCCCCAGGTGCTGTGGTGGGACATCAGAAAAATGAGTGAGCCTACAGAACGGCTGGTGCTGGATCCTAGTAAGAAGGGCAACCTGGACAACGCGCTGGGGGCCATATCCCTGGAGTTCGAGGCTACGATGGTAAGAACCTCTCACCTCCCAGGAGCCATCAGAGTGCAGTGTTTTTTTTCTCAGCTGTTGACCAGATCTGACCTTCACTCCTGGTTGTGTTTTCTCTCAGCCTACCAAGTTCATGGTGGGGACGGAACAGGGGCTAGTGGTCTCATGCAACCGCAAGGCCAAAACCCCCGCTGAGAAGATCGTCTGTACCTACAGCGGCCACCATGGCCCCATCTACGCCCTGCAGAGGAACCCGTTCTTCCCCAAAAACTTCCTGACTGTGGCAGACTGGACTGCTCGCATCTGGTCCGAGGACATTAAGGAGTCCTCCATCATGTGGACTAAGTAAAAACTACTCAAGCCAATGGCTGCCAATTTCAGTTGCAGTGTCTGATTGACCCCCGCTCGCTTTCTACATCACTTGCGTTGCCCTAGCAACGGTGACATGTCTCTCGCAGATACCACATGGCCTCCCTGTCGGACGGATGCTGGAGCCCAGTCAGACCGTCCGTGTTCTTCACCGTCAAGATGGATGGAACGCTGGATGTTTGGGACTTCCTGTTCAAGCAGAACGATCCCACGCTCAGCCTCAAAGTAGGTCCTTCCCACCCCACATTTAGAAATCTATCAGTACATAAAATAAATTATAAATGATAAAAGGTGGGTATTTAATTGACAGAGAGTAAAATCAAATTTACCCTACCTTTTACTTTCACAAATATATTTTAGCCATATATGTAAGTCTTATGCTTGTGTCGAGTGCAATTCAATCTATTTGTATGTATGGATACATATGAATACATATTTTTAGTTTGTTACATGTGAGTGCTGTCTGTATGTGTACTCGATGTGTGTCTGGCTTTGTGCTTCTGGCAGGTGTGTGATGAGGCTCTATACAGCCTGCGGGTCCAGGACAATGGGCGGCTCCTGTCCTGTGGCTCTGAGCTGGGTACAGTCACCCTGCTGGAGATCTCCCCAGGACTGTGCACCCTGCAGAGGAATGAAAAGGCCCTGGCCACTGCGGTGAGGGCCCCCAAAACTTGCCTCAGCAGAGCTCTCTCCAAGTCTCCCTAGCCTGGTCAGCAGTTTCGCAACACACTGAAGTCCTGTTAAATTTCAGTCAAACTTTTTTGTTTGTTTGCAAAGTTATGAATTTGTTAATCGCGGATGTATTTAAACATTATTGAAGTTACCAACATCTTGAGGTTAATGATAGCAAATAAGACCAAAACGCTTTCTTTGCGTTAAACTCGCCCACCACAATCGTGATGGGGTGTTCTCTGTGTCCCCTGAGGCCAGATGTTTGAGCGGGAGACCAAGCGGGAGAAGATCCTGGAGGCGCGGCACCGAGAGATACGTCTGAAGGAGCGCAGTCGCTCGGAGCAGAGCAAGGAGGAGGAGGGCAAGGACGCGGAAGGGGAGGAGAGCCCAGAGGAGCTGCTCGCACAGGCCGAGAGGGAGTTCTTTGAGATAGTGGAGGCAGAGCTCAAAAAGAACGAGAAGGAGGAGGCCAAAGACAAGGTCAGTCATGGAAAGAGTTAAAGAGAGAAAGGCCATAATATTGTGAATTTAAATTGGCTGTCATTTACTTTTTAATTCCTTCATCTTTTCCAAGACATACACACAAGGTATCCAATGTCCACAGTGTTCTCTGCTAAGTGATGACAAATATCTGCTTGTTTTTGAGCCGAAGGCTCAACTTCTGTGTATATCCACTTTATTGGTCTGAAAGTAAGTGGTAGAGAAGAAGAGCAATAATGATTGCCTCACTGGGCCTGTCCATGGCTTCCCTTGGCTCCTACAGCTGAGTACAGCTTTAACAGCAGATGCAAAGAGCTACTTCAATATTTCTGCCTTGTTAATGCCTTTGTAATGTTAAGTTTGTTCAAAATACTTACTTGAAAATAACTATGATTCATTTTATAGCACAGACCCAGTTCCGTGCAATTTATCACTTAATCACTTAAACAGCAGTCTACTGAATTTTTTCATGATTTATTTTTCAGGAGAAAGGTGTCTGTGAAGAAAAGGATGTCTGAAGTGAAGGACCTGCATCGTTCACCAGTGTCCTGTTTTTAAATGCCATCTGGGGTTACATGAACAAGGAGTGAACGTAATAAAGAAATTATATATAAGTCATATTGTACAGTTATGTACGATCAATTCTGGAATTTGCCCTCATCAGTTGTAGCCTATGCGTCTTAATCCGGTTTAATTTGTTTTGTAGAGTAAAAACGTATAATAGTAAACAAAAGACCTACATGACATCTTACTACATATTACATACACGAGCATCTTGAAAAAGCAGTTAGTTTAAGTAAGTGCTGTCTTTCCGCAATCCTTCAATACACTATGGAATTAAGCAGTGTTATTTCCATTAAACAACATTTTCTTTGCCTTGAATTTTTATTTTTACCTTTCACTCCGCTTCAAATATATCCCTTTTGCACTGGGTTAGCTGGAGGGGGCGCCCCCTTGAGGAGGAGGACCGCCAAGCACATACAGATAGGTCTTTGACATTTTTCCGAAAGTTGCAGATCGGCATAGTAAGAATTTTATTAACTTTGTGTTTACCTGGATTTTGTTTACAGCATTCAGCTTTCGATGTATTTTGTGTCGCTTTACACAGTGGGGTGTTATATACTGAACATCTCCGAGAAGTCAATCAGAAATTGATTGGACGAGTTTTATGTATTTATGTACCATTATTTTCTTTCGTATAAGCTACATATACGCAACAATAAAATGTTTATTGTTTGATTACATTTCTTAAACAACCTTACTAAAAAACTGTCCTGTAGTTAGTTGTTTAACTGTAATTTCTGCATGACATTGAAAACGGGTACACAGTATCAATATACCCAAGCTGAAAAGAACATTTTTCCTTACAGTTACAACCGGCTGTGCTGATGCGTTACCTGCTATTATGGACAACCGCCTTTCGGTCAAATTATTAAACCTTTTAAATTCTTAATACACACTTTGCCAAAAAGGTGTCGTACGTTTGCCCACCAGCAGATGGAGAAATGGGTTACCCGAAGCCTGCAAAGAGTGCGTTGACTTAGATAGCATAAGCTTTCGGTAATGACGGGTATTTCAGCCAGCGAAGAATGCTGTTGTGTACAGTTCAACGCCGATCTCTAAGGGGATCCAGGAAACAACACAAGAGCATTCAGAGACGAATGTGAGCGAGAGAGCAGGGTTCGTATACAGACACGGTGCATTAAATATCGCAGTTTTCATCACCATGTCTAAGTGACTCATCTACCGTGCGCTGCCTCGATAGAACGCTACACTACATAGCTGCCATTAAAAGGAAAGTAATTATTTAAATGCTAACGGAAAAATGCTATAATTACGGTGGAGGTAGTTTTGAAAAGTGTCGGATCTGGACGCCACAACGCAGGTGCGATTGGTTGATTATTCGACATTTTTTTCGTAGAGCAAGTTCATCTCTTACGCAGGATATTTGATGGGGGTTTTGTTTAGTGTGACCGACAACTATTCTCATCTGAGACCAGCTCTTACCGAACAGCCGTTATGAAAGACACCGGGGAATCAAAAGACCACCAACTAACTGTAAGTGTAATTCATGTCAGTTTATTATATTTGACATTTTCCCTCTATTTTGAAAAGTGGCAAGGTGTTAAAATAAGAAATCCATCAAATTGCGAATTGTATGTGGATTGTATGCTACATGTTGTTCTGTGAATTTTAGGATATTTATGTTGAAACCAATTTGCGTAAATTAAATATCTAGATGCACAAAATCAATTTTCAAGTATTTTACTAACCATCAGTAATTTTGTGTGATAAATTATTATTAAGAGGAAAGCGCCGCATGAATGGAAATAATCTGTTAAGAAAACCGTCCCAGTGTTTTACTGTATCGTGTGGACTGGACTGCAATTTAAAGTAATGAGTTAACGAAATGTTTCATTTCTTATGGAACGTATGTGCAACGCACCACACTTTAGTTTGAAATTAAAGTAAAATGAATTAAATTAAAGTAAAATATATCTAACTGCTTAGACCACATAAAATAAATTAAAGCCATATTTGTCCTTTATTGTTGCATTTATGCGTTTATTTTAACAATCATAAAAATACATTGAGAATCTGATAAAGAACATTGATAACCGATATTAAAAATGGTCTCATTGAGAAGTTTTAGGGGCTGCTAGGTGGTTAGCATTGGTGCCTCAGTGTTTTGAAAATGGATGGATATGCTATACTAAAATTGACTCATTGTTTACCTATAATTGTTTAATTGATAACTAGTCTTAGATGTAAAATATGACTGCAGACCAAGTTGTCTGGTTTTCAACACTTTTCGACTCAGATCTTAATTATTCAAGATACTCGTTTCCATGTCCTTGTCCTGCGCTGTGTACTTAACACTTTAAATTGACAGGGCTGCAGATTAATCATGTATTCTGTAGTCATGCAACTGGGTTCAGTGGCAGTAACTAAGGGTGTCAGAACCATCAAAGACCTGTTAGCATGTTAACACTAATGTTCAACACCATGTCGGGTAATCACCACTGTCACAGACCTGTTTGCATGTTAACACTAACACTGCACATCATTACAGGTAACCATCACTGTCACATAACCATTCGCATGTTCACATTAATGCTGTACGCTGAACACTGTCACAGTTGGACCCGTACACCAAGAATTTTTACATTAACACTGAACACCAGAATATGTGAGCACTGTTTAGACTGATGCTGAACACTTTCACAGATGGGTGCATTCACCAAGCGCAGCACCTAGCAATTTTACACTATCATTGAACACCATCATAGGCGAGGACTGTTTACACTGATGACAACCGGCTATGCTGATGCGTTACCTGCTATTATGAACAACCGCCTTTCGAGGAAAATTATTAAACCCCTTTTCAATTCTTAATATACACTTTGCCAAAACAATTTTAATATGGAGATATTTCTCCAGTTATTCTTGTTGTATTGGTCATTATTCCTATATCGTAATTTGTTGTTTCTTAGAATTTATAAACCAAAATATGAAAATATAAAAATGAATCCCAGTTTAAACCTTCATATGCTCCCCAAGAAATAGCAGGAAAATATAACGTATTTGAGTGTATTGAGCGTCCCGCAAGTGTCGTACGTTTGCCCACCAGCAGATGGAGAAATGGGTTACCTGAAGCCTGCAAAAAGTGCGTTGATTTAGACTGCATAAGCTTTCCGTAATGACGGGTATTTCAGCCAGCGAAGAATGCTGTTGTGTACGGTTCTACGCCGATCTCTAAGGGGATCCAGGAAACAACACAAGAGCATTCAGAGACGAATGTGAGCGAGAGAGCAGGGTTCGTATACAAGAAACGGTGCATTAAATATCGCAGTTTTCATCACCATGTCTAAGTGACTCATCCACCGTGCGCTGCCTAGATAGAACGCTACACTACATAGCTGCCCATCAAAGGGAAAGTAATTATTTAAATGCTAACGGAAAAATGCTCTGAAATAATACTATAATTACGGTGGAGGTAGTTTTGAAAAGTGTCGGATCTGGACGCCACAACGCAGGTGCGATTGATTGATTATTCGACGTTTTTTTCGTAGAGCAAATTCATCTTACACAGGATATTTGATGGGGGTTTTGTTTAGTGTGACCGACAACTATTCTCATCTGAGACCAGCTCTTACCGAACAGCCGTTATGAAAGACACCGGGGAATCAAAAGACCACCAACTAACTGTAAGTGTAATTCATGTCAGTTTATTATATTTGACATTTTCCCTCTATTTTGAAAAGTGGCACGGTTTTAAAATAAGAAATCCATCAAATTGCGAATTGTATATGAAATGTAAGCTACATGTTGTTCTGTGCATTTTAGGATATTTATGTTGAAACCAATTTTTACCTAAATTAAATATCTAGTATGTACTAATATATTGTGTGATAATTTATTATTGAAAAGAAAACACCGCATGAATGGAAATTAATCTGTTAAGAAAAGCGTCCCAGTGTTTTACTGTATTGTGTGGACTGGACTGCAACTTAAAATAACGAGTTAATGAAATGTGCCATATGTGCAACGCACTACACTTTAGTTTGAAATTAAAGTAAAATTAATTAAATTAAAGTAAAATATATCTAACTGCTTAGACCACATAAAATAAATTAAAGCCATATTTGTCCTTTATTGCTACATTTATGCGTTTATTTTATCAATCATAAAAATACATTGATAACCAATATTAAAAATGGTCTCATTGAGAAGTTTTAGGGGCTGCTAGGTGGTTAGCATTGGACACTTTCACAGATGGGTGCATTCACCAAGCACACCACCTAGCAATTTTACACTATCATTGAACACCAGCATAGGCGAGGACTGTTTCACTCTGCTGTGTTCATACTAATCAGTCATCTTCAACACTTAAGCACTGGACAACACTGCTAAGCACTGTTAAAAATGTTTTGTTTAAAAAAAAAACACACACACATTACATTTTAAATAAAATAAAATAAAAACATTTTTGCAGACGCTCTTATCCAGAGCGACATACTAAAGTGCTGTAGTTTTAGGGTTCAAGTGCAATACAAAACTGAGCTGTCTTGCTCTATTGACAATGACTGAGAGCAGGTGACTGAGATCGTTACAGATCATATCAGATGACAGGCCAAAAAACACCTCAAGATAACAGCAAGTCTCTGTTCCCCAGTGTTAATGTATATGACTTTTTTTTTTACAGGCACAGTAACTCACCTCAGGGATACATGGGTTAAAAACTGTATAATCCCCTCTACGGGGCAGAGAAAATACTTACAATAATAAATAATCTAAACTCAAAATGTATTTTCTTTATGTTTAAAATAATGTCCAAACATTTAAGGCACTTGCTTTTATAACCCACTTGTTAGTGTGTTTTCTTTATTCTAAGGAATAGACTCAGCAAACAAAAATACAATTTAGTTGCTTAGCAGAATCGTCAAACTCAAACACATAACAATTTCTACATTCATCCACTTGTACACCAGGATATTTACTAAAGCAATTCAGGTAAGTCCCTAGCTCAAGGGTACCACAGCTGGGGTAGGCCCAGCATCCTTTCTGTTACAAGCCTATCACCATAATCAATACACCACCAGCAGCCCCAAATGTGCGTTTAAAGTTCTGAAGTTAAAAACTGTTTTTGAAAGTACATTTTTCTATTGAATGACCTGTGTGGTCACAGATAATTTTCTACACACTAATTAAAGAGTTTCCAAAACAATATTCATGCAAAATTTCAGCTCTTCATCTTCTTAAAGGCTGGGAAAAAGTTGTCTGAATGCTGAAGTACTAATATTTGCATTTGTAAAACCACACCTTCACAGAAGCAAAGACCTTCTTCTCAATCATTGTTAAAACATTTTCTCAAATGATTGTCTTTAACTGCCCAAGGTAACTGTAAGGTTCTGAGAATGCAAGCGGTCTCTTGTGTTTCTATGCTGTTCAGGTTGCCCTACGGATACGTCCCATAAGCGATGCCGAACAGGAGGAGTCGGCAGCCATCGTAGCGCACAAAGTCGACGACCAGGTGAGCTCCCTCCCAGCTGATCTCTCTCTCTGTGTTGTTTACGAACTGTGTGCTTAGAAAAAATGCCTGGCTATAATTCAGGGTGGGTGTCCTCATGGGGATGACTATAGGGTGCTTCTATAGTTTTGTTGTATCAACTTGTGAATGGGAGGTTGCCGGTTTGATTCCCAGGAAGGCATGATGTTGTCACCAGTCTAAAATAACTGATCTCAATAGGAATTTATGTTGTAATAATGGGGAAAATGCTTCAATACTTTGGTTATATCAATCGTTGAGTGATTCTGGCTTATCTATTGTTGTTGCCTCAGTACTTCTGTGTTTTGGACTGCAATAATCTGATGCTCAGGTCTTGATGCTGTGTAACCAGTTATTGTGCCTTCTGGATTTAATTTACTTGCGCTCTGGATAAGATCAAGGGTTTTCAACCTTTTCTTGCCCAGGGACCCCCACCAGGTAGAGGCGAACCCCCTAAAGTGTTTTTGCTGATTTTAATCTGTTAATCAAAGCCCTGGATTTGAATAATGGCCTTGAGGTCAATTGAATCATATTCATTTAATTTTTCATATGCTGAGCAATAGGTTTCCACTTATTCTGGTATCGTGAGTTGCTTGGGCCTGGTGGATGACACACAACCGGTCAGTTCCAGGGGAGCTGGAGGAAGATAGACAACCCCTAATCTGGCTGCAGTTTTTTTAAGACAGCTTATGTCAAGGAGGGGAAGACCATTCTCTCATAAGTATATGGTTGCAAAAGGGAAATTAAATTTTATTGCTTTTTAGGTGATTTAGGGGAACTCACTCTGAGGACCAGACCAGAACCGATCCGTATTGGTCCCTCTGAATGCTTCAGCGGTTCTTAAGCAAGAGCCCTGACTCCATTGCTTTTCCGTTGAATGCGAACTGAACTAGTAAATTGCCATTATTCTAAATTCTAAAACATGCTCTTTAAGTTTGAGACTAAATGTTCTGCTCATCATGTGGGATGCTAGTCCAGCTAGTCAGGAACCCTCCATCACGTGGCTGGCCGCCACTGTAGCTTATTGATGTAGCCCTCCCATCTGTCATACGGTTGAATGACATTAGCATTGCAGACCTGTACTGACCTATTCAACATCTTCAGTTTGGCAAACATATCTGGGTAGGCATGCTAGTTTTGCCAACAGCACATCATCGCTAAAGTTATGGGCCAGTTAGCCCAGATCAGTTTGATCTACCAAATAAATCGAAACAGTCAAAGATACAAGAATGATGCTCTTTTCTTGATGGAGTTAACTGGGACTGCAGGGTCCAGCTCAGGGACATACCTCTTTGGTGACAAGAGAATCTCTGTGTTGCATGCATTGCTTCCAAATCTCCTCGTATTTGTCTCCTTGTATTTTAAAAATGAATTTCCCCATATTAAAGCTAGTTGCAGTGGTTGAACTGACCTTTAAAATTAATTTTATACATTTATTTTTTAGAAAATAGATTTCTGTCAGGGACAGCTAGCTCCACCCTACAGTCTCCCAGTAAAAGACCCCTGCACTAAATAAATTGTGTGTGGGGGCATCTGGGAAGGAGCCACCACAATGAGCTTGGTCTTCCTTTTATGCCCCATCCCACTCTCCTACCCTGCTACAGTGGATCTGGACCTCTGTGGAATATTCTGGTAGTCTGGTCCCCATGGATATGACCGCTATGCCTGCCTCAGCCTCCAAAGGCCTGTGAACAAGCTTCCCTTTGGGGGGTTGCGAATGGCGGTGTAAATGATGCTGATGGCGACGAAGAAGACGATTAAGTCATTAAACTTTTGTGCATTGGACTGATTTCCTGGAGAGAGAATTTTGTGCACTTTTACTTAGATATAAGCAGCAAGTTTTTGTTTCTCTCTCTCCTTGCTTATCCGTCTGTCTCCTTCAGTGAAATCACACAGTGACAAGCTTCTCCCTGGTGTTTGAGTATGTGAGACAGACCACAATTCTGCAGCTGTCCAAGAACGGTAATACTTTGGAGAACGTCTTTTTCTTTTTTTTCCTCCTTAATGTCTGCCTAGAACCATCTGCCTGCTTGACGACTGCCAGGTCTTAGCAATACGTCATGATGTCAGTAAATTGGCTCTGCTAAATTGACATGTCCACAACATTTTTAATTTCCAATGAAAAAAAAAAAAATCACGCAGGATTAGATAGGTGGTAAACACCATATGTTGACTACATGACTATACCAGCCAATGGTGAGGGTAGGATTACTCATGACCAGCCTAACACAAACCCAAAAAAAAAAAAATTCCCCTAATTTTGTTTGTGCAACACTTCTCCATATGGCGTGAGGAGCTTAATGCTGGGGAAGGGCTGATTAACCGGCGTGCGTTGCTAGTCTCAGCGACAGACGTCTCCATCCCTGCTTAGCTCCGGAGGGGAGTGGTCCTTGGAGCGGCTCTGGGGTGCTTACACTGCAGCCACCAGCACTCATCTGCCATTGCCTCCCCTTCCCCCTGTCAACAACGTTACAGGAACGTCCTCACGTCTTCTCTGGACACGGCCACAGTGCTCTGGCCCCTCGGGGGCCTTGCAGGTCGACCCGCTTCAACTTCTGCAATGTCTTAATTGTTTCACTGGGACCATTATTAGTATAACACATTAGCTCATCTAGTGCTGCAGGCGTAAGCCAGTGACTAATTAAAAAGGTAGCGACGCATTTCTGCTCCTTGAAGGCCAGACCCCGTCCTGCATGTAGCTTTCAGCATGACATCAGCCACACTGCAATTGGACCCAAATTACAATGTCCAAATAATGAGTATTTAAATAACGTTGGATGATTTGGCAATTTACTGTGCAAAAAAGAAAATGAGAGCTTTAAAAATGCATTAGCATAATCAATATATAAACATCAGGAGGAAATGCTAAATAATAAAATCAATCTCTATTTTGAATTCTCTATCATTTCTGCTATTTACCTTCTCTTGATTACCTTTGTCAAAGAGGCAACATAACTAAATATTCTGTAACATTTGCTGCTAAAGAGGGAAAGAGCTGGACCAGGAAGTTGCACCGTATAAGGCTGGAACCTGGGAGCTGCTGTCATACCCTTGAGCTAAGTACCTGGCCAAAAACATTCATCCTTGGTGATTTTTGGTGTACGTTGTAATGCTCAATGAGATGGATACTCAATAGGCTGGTGGTATTTGCCCCGGTGTCATGTGTTGGCCCCTCCGGGAGTGTGCCGCCGTGTTGTGTGTCCAGGCCGTGATTGGTAAGACGAGACGCGCTGGCCTTAGCACTGACCCGCCAGGGAAAAGACATCAGGCTATATTTAGAAGGTCGGCCCTGAGAAGGTGGCCGTCCAACCCCGGCGTGTCGTAGGATAGCACCAGACAGAGATTAAACCTCCTTAGGACTTTCTCTTTGTGGTGGAATATCTTGTAGCTAATTCGATTACGTGGGAGATGTGAGAGACAAAACAAACAAACGTTATTGGCCTTGCTGTGTCCATGTGTCCGTTTGTCGTTTCCCATTTCATTTTTTTTCCTCCAGAGAACCATCCACGCCTGTTTTCAGATCTTGCTTATGTGAACTCGATGCTGAATACACACAGGAAATCTTGTGTAAAAGTGTCTCAAATTGTCACATTTAGACCCCATGTCTTCCCTTCTTTTTGGAAGGTTCCACGTGCCCCATGTCAGGTGTTGTAAGGTTACAGGGGTTGATGGAGAGGAGATGCCAGTGACTCGCCCCAAGGGAGCTTCAGGATGTGCATCCCGGTGTTTTAGGAGGCAGTTAAAAACACTGGCTGGCTATGCCTCACCACAGAGCTGGAATGGTTTACAGCAAGGGCTCGTCTCCATGGTGACATCAAGGCAAGGTCAGGGCCATTGTTTGGTTTCATGCACCGTAGGCCTCTGGAAGAAACATCAGCTCTTTATCAGAGGGAGGTAGGGGGAGGCAGAGCCGTGCTTTTATGGCCAGGGAGGCCAATTTGCTCCTTCAAATCTCAATATGGACATATTGTGCCTTTTATGACTCTGTTGGTTTTTTCCCCATGTGAGGATAGGTCTCTAGTTATCAAGGTGATTGAAAGTTGTTGTTGTTATGTCACAGGACAAAAAGGCTTGGATCATTATAGAATGCTAAAATCTAAAAAGCCTCCGTTACCCTGGAGGAGGAAACGGGACACCAGACACGCCAAACATTTATACCCCCACCCCCCCATTCCCCTCTTAAAAACACAAACACATAGACACGCACAGTGCCACACAATGTGCACCAATGCATCTACCTGTATTCTTTATTACAAACGGTTGATTCCATGAGCTAAGTCCCCCTCCACCCTCCCCGAAAAAATGGAGCAATAAAACAAAGGTTCCATTCATTATCTCTCCCAAGGGTTTACCTGATATTATGGTGCCATGAATCTGCGCATTCCGTTTTTGTTAACAACAAAGCATTTTTCCCAAGCTTGTCATGTTTCTGTGTCATTTTACCCAGATGCACGTGAAAGAGATCTGAATTGCTTTCACCTTGGATCGCACTAAAGAGAGAGAGAGAGATGTAGGATTGGGCCTGGATAGCAGCAATTGGCTAATCCACGCTAAATGTGAGGGGGTGGCTATCATTAAAACAGCAAAATGAGAAACGGCCTCTATGGCATTGTGCTGCTTCTCACTTCACCTATCTATGAAGAAAAAGAAATGTGTCAGTTCTCAGTCAGTTATTTGAAGGGTAAGATTTTATGTAGTCAGTTATAAAAAGGAACTGGACTGTGGGTTAGATGTCAAAGAAAATGTCTTTAAGGAGAACATGCTATGTGTACACAGGATCACAATCAACCTGCAGTGAGGAGACAAGGGGACGGTTGGGAGTTGTGAGTGGGTTGAGCCAGCATTACCAAACAGCCTTTTCATCGACAGGAAGTCTGTTGTGACATCACTATGAGGGCCTAGGGACACTATATACAGGGGGGTAATGGTTCCAGCGAGGCCGTCTTCCATCTCCTTCTCCTTCTACTCCCCCTCTGTCTGTGCCTGGTCAGTCGGTTGCCCCCATTGCAGACCTGATGGACACAGGGCTGAAGTAGGCCGGGCTTGGACTAGCACCTGTCAGGCAGCAAGCCCTCCTCATCTGGGTCACGCATTCACACCTGCGTCCAGTGCCAACCCAGCACAATAAAACAATCTGATTGGACAAGCTGATATGGGGTTAGAAATAGGAGCCCTGACTGAGTTTATAAAAGTATGCACATAGAGAAAAATGGTGCGCAGGTTGTGTTTTTGTGTGGGATGTAACAAGGCGCCGTTTTATGTAAGGAGGGCAGCACACGCACCTAATAGCTGTTACACAACCCGGAAGCCAGGCGCTTTACTGGCAGCAGGACACTGACTCCTCTTAAATGAAAATCCTAACAGAGGTTGTCAGTCCTGGAGGCACTGTGTTTTGTTGCCCGTCATATCCCAATGAACATGAGTAATGGCAAAATGGCCAAAATCAAGAAATGAAAAGTGTTTCTTTTCAAGAGCTATGAGTGTGCTATCTTTTTAGAAAGAAAAGAGTGAGATAGAGAGTCTAGAGTATTTTGAAATAACATTCTTTGTTCAATAGCTTTGGCAAAACTTCTGTCGTTCCAATGAAGCCTTTTTGGAATTTTGAATTGAGAGAGACAGAGTGTAGAGAGACATAAACCAGCATTGACGGCCCTTGTCTGTATTGGTAAATTTAGCAGTTATAGTGCACAGGCCTTTGCTGTACTTAATTCAATCAGTCTCATTACTGTATGATTATGGACAAATGGAATGTGGTCATGTCTGGTATGCAATATTTGTCCGAAAAATTTTCACAAACAATAAAACAATGTGTTTTGATAAGACTGTTGTAAAAAATGTTGTAAATGCATGTTCTACCAGTGCCTCCCGAGTGAATCAACAAAGGCCCTTGCCCTAGTGCTCACTGAGCCCTATAAGCTGGCGTTTGCCGATTTGAATCTGAAGCTTGTCACTTGCTGATTGTGACCAGGAGAGTATAACTGAGACGCAAAATTGGCAGAGCGCTGGTTGAATCGGTGGTGTTTCTCTCGGCTCATCGCTGACAAGTGTCACCAACCAGTTTCCCATGAACCTGCTGGATGGCAGTGCCGTCAAGGGGCACATGACTCTACTCCAATCAGCATTGAATTTCTCTTGTGGCTTACAGCACATATAGAAACTCCAAGGCTACTAGGATTGGTAGAGATTACTTCCTCACCTTCATCGTGTGTTGGCAGAATTTGTGGTGGCGAGCCAAGATGCATAAGAACTGGTGGTTCGAAATTGGGAAGAAAACACAAAAATTGTAATTTCCACATTTCTGCCAGTCACAAATAAATTTTTTACTTCAGTAACACAATTCAGTCTGTAAGTACACCGCTCTCAGTAAAAAGCTCTTAGCTGTTTTTTTTGGAAAGCTCATTAAGGAGAAGGTGGACTCATTTTGAATGGCAGCGTCAGTAATCATTAGGTATTTGTAGTTTTAATGGCTGTAATAGCCGACCGACTCAGGTCCTGCTCTCCTGAGAGCACTTAAGTGTGTCTTTCAAGCCAAACGGCCATCTTACCATTTCATTAGATGCTGCACGGAAATTCACTATTGTCTCTGGACTTGCTGCTGACAAGTGGATCTCTGAGACGCAAAAGACAAGAGATGTGAACTAATGTAGCCATACTGCTTTAGCCACACTGCTTTTGCTACATGGTTTTAGCCATGCGGTTTTAACATCACTGCTTTAGCCATAAGGCTATAGTCACACTGCTAAAGACAGGCAGCGGCGCTAAATCCATCCACATTTGAAAGTTTGTAAGCTTGACCTTAGTTTTCCAAATTATAGAGTGCAAAAACCTGATTATCTGTCACAGTTGTGTGGTCAGGAGCGTTCAGACATATTGCCAGGTTACGTAACATGGGCAGGGTCAGTTGGAATGTTACTGAATTCTTGATGTTAGAGTAATATACTAAGCCCTGTTAGAGGTTTTCCTGGGTACATCGCTATTGCGTACTTGCCACCCCAACACCCCTCATGCAGCTCAGTCATATTACCCACATATCTGCGGCGCAGGCCCTCAGACCTGCTGTCCTCTGTCATCGTCTTCCTCACCCTGGAGTGAACAGTTTAGCTTTTTGACCTGAATATAAAGGAAAACTAACTGCAGCTAGCCGGGTGCATAGATTGCTGTTCCACTACATTCAGTTTAGTTAAATTTGATCTTGTCTTTGACTAATGACATGGCCAGTCCGGGGCCGGTCGGGGCCTGTCTCGCCTCTCCCTCTGAGGGAATCTCAGGCCACGCCGGCCACTAAGCGGACAGACGGCCCGTAACCAAAGGTTTGGTCTGCTGCTTATAGCACACAGTTAGTTTTGTCTTCTACCACGCCTCTCCACCACATACTCTCAACGGCACTGCTTTATTACAGAGAGAGAGTTTCCTTGTCCTCATCATGGAACAACGCTAGGTCACTGAACACCCTCATTTATACACGCAAAGCCTTCAATACTGACCCAATCATAATGTATTTGTATTTTGAATTTCTGGAAATTTATAAGAAACCTGTCAGCTGAAAATGGGAGTGGCTCTAAAAGTGTGTGGTGGCCCTGTCTGCTCATTCTCAGAGCTCCGTACGGTCAGCCGATAAGTTACATAACAGAGCTGCAACTGGGCACCTGTGTTTCAGTTACGTGGTCCAAGGAATGGTGCAGTCGATCAGGAGCCCCTGAAAGGAGACACGCCACCACTGTTGGCTGGGCTTCTCCATCCGTCGGATTGGGTTCAGCTTCCCAAAGGCTCTGATTCTCAGATTAAACCCAGACTCAAAAGGTCGCATGAAAAGTCTCTTAGACTTTTGTTGTTTATAGCTTTTGTTGGTTTGTTTAATAAGACAACTATTGACCTTTGCATTTGTGATCTTGGCTTGTGCCATGGCGCTAGGAGGTTGGTGGTTGTTGGTTTTGTGACGTTTCAGTAAACAGCAAAGCAGGTGGGAAGCGTCACTGCTGTGGGCCAATGGGGTAAAGGAACATCTGTGTTGCTGAAGGCAGTCGCTATGGTGTCACGGACTGATCTGAAATGAACCATGAAACAGTTGACACGCTCAGAGAGAGAGATAGATCTAAGCAAGAGAGAGAGATCAAGAGTGAAGAAGGAGGAGGTGCTAACCCTGAAACAGAGAGACAGAGAGAGAAGCTAAGTCAAATTATTCCAAAGTAGAGTAAGGGGCACAGTGACAAAGGAAGGAGAACAGTGATAAAAGGAAATAGAGAGATAGGAAGGGAG
Source organism: Hiodon tergisus (assembly GCA_025775045.1). Classification (NCBI taxonomy): domain Eukaryota; kingdom Metazoa; phylum Chordata; class Actinopteri; order Hiodontiformes; family Hiodontidae; genus Hiodon; species Hiodon tergisus. The sequence goes on from JAOVYW010050393.1 coordinate 20,207, forward strand.
ATGACCAAAGACCACTAGTGGTGGCTGTTGGCGGATCCGATGTCTAAATGACAGGAGGGCCATAGGGGTCTGTGGGGGTTGGCTGCGATGCTTTTCAGCTGGTGAGCAAGTCCTGCACGTGAGCAAAAACCCCTTCCCCCACACCCACCTTTAGGAGATGCAGGGGCACAGATGGTCACCACCCCTATGCCACCCCACCCGACACCATTTGTATAATGGCAATAGCTGTCCTAGAAGAAGCTCATGGAGGGAGGAAGGGCTGCCACTCTCCCGCCTTAGCAACTACAGCCGTCTCCAGGGACTGCAGATTAAAGGAAAAGGAGGTGTGTGGCTGCATCCAAGAGGAAAAACGACGGATGAACACACATGTACACACAAACACAATTACACACACACTCACTCAAAGTGACTCTCCACATGGTGCCACTTGGAACCCAGCTCCTACTCTCTCTGACTCAGATACTGAGTAAGCGTCGCTCTTTTTTCTGTAATACTGCTTGTTGCCATGTGATAACATTGAATTTCTGAAAGTAACATTTATTATCTAATTTCTGTACCAACTTAATTGTATATTTCCTATTTTACAGAAACACCCTTTGTAGAGCTTGAATATAACATAATCAATAATGAACCATAGCACTCAAAAAATTTCAAACCTTTCACCTCTGGGCAAACATGGACTGAATAGCATGAATCTATTTTTTTCCCAGATCAAATAATTGTAATCTCTTCTCAGAAACTCCAAAAAGGACAAATGATACACGATGACAGATGATAAAAATGTTGTGTTACGTTTTGTGTCAGCGCAAGAGAGAGAGAGAGTATGTGTGCCCTTGGAGTCTGATAAAAGAGGTGCATTGTCTTCGCCCTTGACTCCCGGCACTTCAGCCAAGCTGTATTACTGACCCAAGCTTTGTGTTGGGGAATGGAGACGGCCTTTTATATTCGTTTGGTAATTCACACTAATAGCGCTGACATTTCTGGAGCAAAGAGACAGACAGCGGTTATCGTCACTTTTTTTAATGAACCTGTTAACACAGCTTACCCCTTTGTCCATTACCCTGTCCATCTCTATAATGTCTTTAGTGTTATCGCAGAAGGAATTTACAAACCTATTCATTGAACACACAAAATAAAATGTAATTATCTTTTCCCACTTAAACTGATTTAAATGTTTATAATTAGATGTTTAAGTAAATGTTTATAATAGTTTTTTTATTTTTTAAAGAATTCCACGGTAGCATGGTTGAGTAGAGTGTTTTTTTGCGTGTAGTTCACATCATTCAGTCTATTACTATTCTACCGTTCTTGTAGTGCCAGGTTTTCCCAGAGAACTGAGACTTTTTCAGTCTTCATCACTCTTGAAAAGGGGGGAACATTTTCAACAATTTAAACAGTTTTTCAAAATTAGGGTCTCAGTATTTTCCACAATTATCATTACAATGAAGGAGGACATCTATTTTCTACCTGTCTGGTATAACACAGACTAGTTCTCTCTCCGTCTCTCTCTGTCTCCCCATTTTTGTCACAACCCTATGTGAAATCCATTATTATTATTATTATTATTATTATTATTATTATTTTATATATTTTGTTCTTTTTGGGGGGTGAGCCAGGGTGTTGGCTGGGAGCCATCGCCCTTGAACAAAAAAGAAGCAGGTGGTGCAGTGAAATGCACACACAACACATTTAAACTGGCTTCCAGGTTGAAATTGGATCCTGAAGGGCCCACAAGCCCCCTTTCGGTGGATTTTCCTGAGGAGTAACTCCGCTGTCTTTTGTTTTGCTCATTTTGCTCATTTCACTTTTTTTTCCCCCTCATGTATTAGTTACATAGTTAACACAAAGATATGTACAATGAAGTATTGCAGTGAGCTAGTAGAGCCAACTAGTGGCAGGTTGTGGGATCGCTGGGTTAGAAGTTGAAATATATTCAAGGGTAATTTATGGCTGGTTCATGGCATTGATTTAATGTCCTGTATAAGGTTATTGTTAATGTTTAAATTATTTATGTTTTTTGTCAGACATTCCAATTCTGTCTTTGGGACTTTTGGGCTTTTTGATCTTTTTAGTAATAGCTCTGTTTATGGGATTAGTCACGGCCCATTGAATTAAAATGGTTCTGCCATTTAATCTTCCTCGAGCAGGTGCAGATGTTCTGTGTTCTCCATTAAGAGAGCAAAGGCCCTTCTGTCCTTTACACGGCCCCACGTGTAAAGTTATGGAGGTTGCTATGAAAGTGAGTTTACAAAAATTTCTGACAAAAACCGTGAGGCGTAATACTGTATTATCTTGAACAGTTTTTATTGCAGTTCAGTACAGCACTCAGAGAATTAAAATTACATGAGGTGGAAGGTACACAATGGATCAGATTACAGAATTGCTGACATCATCACCACAGCCCAACACAATGGTGACATGGTGCCCAGGGACATACCAGGCTGAATTGTGGTTTATCCCGTACGAACACCATTGAGCCACGGCCAAGCTAGTCTGGCTAGAGAAACATGTTGGTAATTCAATCATCGGTCAGATGGTTCATGGGTTAACATGTTTATTTTATTTTTTTAAGTAACGACACTGGCCTAATTGATTTTTTGTTTCCATCCGCGTGCGCTGGCTATCGTGTGGATTTTAGGCATATGTTTGACATGAATATTTAACACTTGGTTGTGTCTCTTTGTTCTTTTTTTAGCATGGTGTCCTGAGTTCGCTCTCCAGGTGAACGGTTTACTTGGCTACCCGGTTTGCATAAAAAAGGAGGTTATGCAAATTTGTCCTTTCGGATCATGCATTGTGACATTGAACGCTTTCAGAAATTTCATTTACTGAAGCCATTGTGCAGCACATTAATTTTTGATTGCTCCTCTCATTGGTGACAATGCAAGAAGCTATTCAATCTCTGTTTTGTTTCAATCTTTTTTCTTTTTTTTTTTAGGCCCATGAATTAGCCAAGCCCACGTTCCATCCCATTATATCACGTCTGGTAAAACTGACCAGGCCCTGTCTTACCAGTTCTGTTCAGATCCCCCTTTACTCTTTGACCTGCTGTCCATAAATGATAGTGTTACGAGTAGGAGAGGGGATTTTTTTCACTGCTGGAACAGTGACCCTCTCCAACCTGAGCTGTGGGTGGGGAAAACCACACCTTTAGCCTCTCACCACCCGGCATTGGGTGTCCAGCTTTGACATCATTGCGCTGTTTGTTTCAGGAGGCCGAGGGCCATGGCCTGTGTAGTCGGTAGTGTTCTGGCCCGCTCAACCTATTCTGGCATGTTTGTCTTAGCTGATCGGTTCTCCTCCCCCCATCAGACTCTGGGTGCAGTAGGCTGGGGAGACCGGGAGCACACCTCACCCGGCTAACATTCCCCAAAGATCGTGGACTATTGGTTGATATTAACCGATCCCATTTGGATCGTCTGATCAATTGGGCATGGTGGCGGCCACACACTCCTTCCAGGCCAGAAATCTAAGAAGAAGACTCACCGTTTGACCTTATTGGAAAGGCAGGCATGGTGGCTGGCATCACTGTGCTGGGGGCCTGATTTGAGCGCAAATCCCCCATGTCACCCTGGGCCTACTTGTGCGCATCCGACATGCTGCAGTGCACTCCCAGCCTATTCCACCCCCACTTGGTCGCCCCGAAAGATCTTTTAGAAAGATCACACTTCAGGTCTTATCTCAGTTAAAGAAATTAGTGCTACAAAATATTGCTGGCAGCAGCTGTTGAACAGCAACCCAAGGTAACCCAAGGAGCTCAAGCAACAGGTGGGAAAGGTGAAGGCAAGGGAATACCTGCTCCGAACAGTCAACCACGCCCAGACCAGCCTTGTCAGGGAGAGAGCCCCGGAGGCTCGTCGGTCTACCAGGAGTGTAACTGGGTCAGACGCTATGTACATACACTATATGGACAAAAGTATTGGCCCACACATCTTAATCATTGAATTCAGGTGTTTCATTAAGTCCCATTGCCACGGGTGTATAAAATCAAGCACCTAGCATGCAGTCTGCCTTTACAAACATTTGTGAAAGAATGGGTCGTTCTAAAGAGCTCACTGAATTTGAGCGTGGTACTG
>JAOVYW010050404.1:0-24280 GCA_025775045.1 Hiodon tergisus
CTATTGACTATATGCAAGTTTAAATAGATACGTTTTTAATCTTGCTTTAAATATAGAGACTGTGTCTGATTCCCGCACAAATCTTGGGAGGCTATCCCATACTTGTTGAGCTGTATATACAAATGTTCTTCCTCCAGATTTTGATTTGATTTTTCTTGGTGTATATAGATTACCAGCCTCTTGTGATCTAGATGGGACATACGGGACTATAATATTCGTTGGATACGAGGGAGCTAGCCCATTTACAGCCTTAAAAGTTAACAAAAGTAACTGTTTTTTATTCTTGCCTCCGATAAAATTCAATTTTCTCTTGTGTCACTCTTTATCATTATTATTGCTATTTAGATATTATTTACCGTCACCCTGGATAAGCATCTTGTTTTTTTCCATGTGCATAAGCAAATGGGTCTAATAGTAATGGTGTGCTGCTGACAATTTTTTTTGTCCATGTGTATTAGTGGCCTGTAGTTGGTTGGCTGATGGTGTCCGCTATCCCACGTACCTGTCTGTGTGTCAGGATGCCTTGGACCAAGGACAGCAGCTGCGTCTGTGTCGTGAGCAGCTGCAGAGGACGGCAAATGAGCTTCTGGAGTCTCGCAATCGCTGTGAGGCGTTGTCAAGGGAGCTAAGTGAGGGCGCGCTGCTCCTCCACCAGAAGGTGAGACACCTGTGCTGCCCTGCTTGCACTCATGACTGAAATGTCCTGTAGAAGTTTCAATTGTGGGGTAGGAACTGGAAAGATTTTAGTTTTTTGTTGACCCATGACAGTACTCCCTTCGATTTCTTAATTTAGGCTGAACCGTTTCTATTAAATTGGATAGTGAAAAACTATTAGTTTTGTCACTGTATTTACCAAATGGACATGCATTTTTAAATCATGAATGTTTGCTGATTTGTTGAAGTTATGGCTTGTAGAAGGGGATTATGTAGAGTTAATATCAACATTATTCATGAGAAAAGTTAGTCCTGGTGCATCTTTACCGACAGCAATTCATATTTCGCTCTGAGAGATGTCCAATCCTTCCTTACAAATAACAACCCTGGCCTGTCCCCTGCACACTTCTTTTTTTTTTTTTTGGAGAGGTGTTTACAAACATGCAAAAAGCCCTTTCTACCACCAGCTGGGCTGCATCAAACAGCTGTGTTTGCACCATCAACTGTGTTTGTTGCTTTGATGTACTTGTATGGTGATGAAGTTGGACAGCAGGAAGATGGGTGCTAGCCATTTCTGTTGGGGCGGATCTGTAGTTGTCAGGTTGACTCACTCAGACACAATGCACTCAGTCAGATGCCAGGTAAAGATGTATTTTACTGTATGCAGAACTGCTGTAGGGGAAGCTCATTGCACAATACTCCCTTAGGTGCCTGGCTTTCTTTATGACTGACATGGTTCCCATGTTTCTGCTGTCAAAACTGTTCCAAAACCCTCTCGTTCACAAAAGGCTAATTGAAGTAATAAATTCTAACCTTTTTAAAGAATGAAACATTTTTGTATTATTTTGAATGATAGTGTTGAGCAAAAATTCATTAAAATTTTGCAGCGGGTGTCTTATTTTAATATTTCTCTTGACCGGGGTTAAGCTCTCTGTAGGAGGCACGCCTATGTAATAGCTGTCCTTTCTAAAACATTCTGCGACGAAATGGGTTCACTGATGTATGCTTGCCATCTTTACTAATTCCAGTAATGCGTTTTGCACATTGTTGTGAATGTGGCTGGGGAAAAGTGAGCGAGCGAGTTTGGTAGCAGGGCAGTGTTTCTCATTATTCTCGGGCTTGTCTGGGCAGGAGGCCCAGGTCAAACAGCTGGCCCAGGATCTAGCGGCGAAGGAGGCTGCAGCGGCCCAGGTGGAGGACCGGCTTCAGGCCTCCATCACTTCCCTGCAAAAGGAGCTGGAGCAGCAGAGGACGGAACACCACGCAGAGGTATAGTGATGGAAGCGCTCACTTTATTCGCCTTCTCCTCTCTCGTTACGTACTATTACTTCTGAGCGGATGCATTTGTCGTAAAGCCTGCAGTTTATAATGTACACATGTGATACTGGTTCCTGGTTTCAAAGCCCAAGTTGTATTAAAGCAGGGCAGCGTTGTAAAGCGTCCACTCTTTCTCATGCTTTATGCGATTGGGATCAACCAGTAGCACTTACTTACCTCCAGTTTCTTCCAGTAATTCTGCCGCAATCTACAGAAAGGGATTCATGCAAATATATTTGGTGTGCAGCCAAAGCATTAGTGGGATTGCTTTTATCACTTATTTAATTTATTTTTTCTTAAGAGCAGCAAGTTGGTGCCGGAGTGTGTGGACTTTTACCATTTTAAATTAAGTTTCATCCTTTGGCTGCATTTAAAGATTCAACCAATTTAGTTTTTAATAATGTAGCCAGGATGGTTTGTCTTTGGAGAAGATGCATGCATTTAATCTTACTCCTCAAACCTGGTCTACATCCTGCCGATGTTCAGTGTGTGACATAATGTCTGATGTTTGTGCTATCCCAGTCATACACATTGAACCTGTTAAAGTAGATTCAGGAAGTTATCAAGCATTAATATTTATATACAGGTATGACATAGGTTTTCTCCTTTACATGAATGTTGGAGTGAAATTGTCATTTATTTCTGAGGGGCCCCAAGTGGCATAGTGTTTAAAGAAGTAGAATTGTCAACCAGAGGAAACATTTTGGCAAAAAATATCCAACAGTTTTATTGGGTAAAATTGGATGTTATTCAAGTTATTCAAGAGTGCCATATGAGGAAAATATAAAACGATTGATATTAATGCAAGGTAACTAATCCTTTGGCCTGCGTCCATTTAGGACATTATATGAGAGAGAACAATTGTATGCTAATCTAGCAGATTGTCATCCAGCTCTCAGCCATGCAGCAGAGTCGCACACAGCTGCTGAAGGTTTCAGACCACATCTCCTGCAGCCTGCGCAGTTCCCACGAGCAGCTGGCGGAACAACTTCAGAACTTCAGAGTCCAGCTGGATGAGGCGCAGGGCAACATCGCCAACCTACAGGCCCAGCTGCGCTCCCGTGAGCAGCTGCTCCAGGGCGCCAACGAAGCCCTGCTCATTAAGGTTCTATTGTCTTCCTGTCGTCTCTTTTTTTTTTTTTTTTTTTTGATGCCCGTCTGAGATTTCATGGCATTACATTTCTATTCTTGCTGGTTGTCTGTGGCCGGTTTTACACAGCTTGAACTTAGCGGTAGCAGTTGACGCTCAGGGTTCTGGTTGCAGGAGTCAGAGGTTACCCGCCTGCAAACGAAGATCTCCAGCTACGAGAGAACAGCGGAGCTTCACAGCGCCTCTCTATGCTGTGAGCCTGCCCAACAGACCCTTTCTCCGAGCCCCACAGACACTCTACGCTCCACCAACTGGCCGCACGACGACTCCCTGTATCTCTCACGTTGCCTGAAGGACACCCTGCAGGCCACACTGCAGCCTTCGGACCAGAGCTGGCAGGGCCTGAGCCAGCACGAGTCCACTTCCTCTGAGTTCTCATTCAACCCCCTCACCTACATGGCTGGCGAAGATGTTGGCCCAGACTCCTCCAGCTGCCAGCCTCACCAGGAGCCCGAACTGGATACCCTCACGGGCATGCTACGATTCGTCAACGAGAGGCTGGCTCTGGAGGACGACTCCACCCTCTGGCGGTCCACTGCTGGCTCTATACCAGAGTCCATCTGTGAAGAACAGGTGAGAATTCAGGGTCATTGATGATGCTGGTATTTCAATTTGTAAGTCTAAAATTCATATTTTTGGTCTATAATCATTTCCAGGTATTCTGGAGAGAAATGGGTGTGGTACTGTGATTTGCTGATAAACAGCAGTTTTCATTCTCGGATGCATTCTAGATGACTAAAAGAATAGTATTTTAGGAATATTTCTGTGGGTAAATCTACAATTCAGCAGTGTAGTGGATGATATGAAAAGGCGCTCAACTGTTCACTCAACAGTTGTCTACCCTTTTTTTAACGATTTCTATTTGTTAAATGTAAACATTCAAAATAGCTGCCATGGGTCATAGCTAGGAATGTCTAGACTGGCAATAGACACTGGTTTAACCTCCATTGTCAGCAAATGTCAACAATTTCAGTTTTTAACCTTATTGGTCAATGTTAAAGATTCCCCTAAATTACTAAAATGTTAACTTCTAGTAAATTTGTACCACAGATTATATCGACACAAAGTATGTGACCGCTTTCATTAGCCAACATAGGGCTACTCGATGTGGCTATTATGTCATATCTAGTTATTGGCTAATGTTGCCCTTATTTAAAGTAGGTTACTATCTTTACCTAGTTATAGTAGGATTGTCGTTTTATCATACATAGGGACGGTTGCCTGGTTTTAGGGAGAGGAAATGCTTAAGGTTTCTGAATGTGTCTTGCATTTATTGATTTATTGATCTTACTTTTAAAATGTACCAAATTTCTATATAGGCCTGTACATGTTGATGCGTAACACAATTTGTTCAACAAAGTGTGTTCTTTATTAGTGTTTTGAGTTATCTTTTGCAACATATATGCAAGTTCTAAATGGCTACTTTTTAAATCAATTATCTTGGCTATGAATTCTACATGACCCTCTGAAACCCATAGCATCTTATAAATTTGTAATCCTTTTTCTTTCAGAGGGACCCAAAAGATGACTGCTATTCTGCAAGAGATTTATAAGAGCAGCTTTGTCAAAATTGGGGGGAAAATATTGGAGCCTACAGCAGCTTTGAGGCCTTATTCCACTAGTCCGACCTCGCAGGTTGGATGTTCACATCCTTAAGGAAGCATTATATTGTTATTGCTCTGACTTCAGGCTGCTGTATATAAATTGAATATGAGGAATGTGTCTTATTCGTGTTTGGTTTCTTCACTGTTACATCCGTTGTCAGACTAGGCGTTTGTCACCACAACTAATAATCCTAATAGAAATGTCCTATAAGATGTGAAAATTTTACGACTGGATTCTCATTTCAATTGGGGGTCAGTCCAAGTGCTATTTTTTAGGGGTACTTTTATGGGTGAATTGCATTTCTGAGTCAGTTCTACCTCAGTTTTGTCCCTGTATTAAAAGTCATCTTGTTTTGTAAGTCATCTTAGCAATATAGAATGTGTGAAGAGTTGCATAAATGTTAGTGCCTACCCCCATGTATTATAATGAATTTTGTTTTTTATGTGATGTAATTTTATTTAAATAAATGTTTGCCTTTCAGTGCAAGTGTCCTTAATGTCTGTCTGATGTTTTTCTCAGATTGCATAGCTAATGCATCACAGTGCTAAAACTTAATTTGAGTTGTGAAACGATTGTATAATTTCAGCATCCTATTTTGCCACGTCCATTTTGTAATCCTTTTATTTCTGTCGCCGTATATTTTCTTTATTTTCAGATGCCGACATAATGAAGTCAACTGTGAATTTATTGAGGAATAATCAGTGATCAGAATATCGTGAATATGAGGGTTGCAATTAAGGCACATTTTTCTGTGCCTCTCAGCCTTGGAGCAGCCCAAGAAAGTAACTGTTATTGTTCAAATAAAATGGTAACGCAAGTTCCCAACCTGTGTGTGTATTTGTCGGTATGAAATGGATGTCGTCCCTAAGCCCAGGATTCATGGGTATCACTGCAGAGTGTTGCAAGGGCAGCTACAGGAAATGAATGTGGGGGGGGGGGGGGGTTCCATGTTGCTCCTCTCTTCACCCCGGGAACAAAATCGAGGTTACACAGTAGCGCACCATTTCAAATGTCAGTACCTACCGCCTACTTGGATCTGCAATCCAGATTTAGTATCTCATATCTCAGCTGGTTCACTTTTTTCTAGACATTCAATTGATACCACTGTACGCTACACACTTTCAGTACTCTAATGAACAGATTCATTTTTAGAGATTGTCTAATTTATTTTTCCTTCTGTTGAGTAAGAGGAACTTGCTAGAAAAAGCAAGTGTGTTTAAATATGGGTCATTGAAACTTCCCTTTGTTTTTCAAGAAAGGAACTAGACATTTTTAAAGTGATACCGATGCTTGATGAATGTCTTGTATAGACAATACTCTCAGTGGCACAAGTATTTACTGAGACCTGGCAATCTCAACATATTAGCCAACCTGTCAAATTTATGGAAAGTTGCTTTTGTACAGTAAAACTAACCATGGGTCCAAAACTAATAATAAGCGCCAACAGGTAACTTTATCCCCTTCCAACTGTCTTTTCCTTGCAGATATCGTAGGTTGTTTTCCGGTGAGGATGCCGGTGAGGGGTGGAACATACCCTCGTGGGCACCCTTCACCATGGCTGAAGGTAATGGACAAAGCCTTGTTTGTGCATGTGTACACTCTAGCGTATGACTCTTGTACTTTTGACTGCACCAGGGTGCGGAAGCACAGCATACAGCCCTCACCATAGGCAACTGCCGGAGGTCTCAGCCAATCAGCAAAGGTGCCTGCCATTTTAAATTTTCTATAACCACAAAGGAAACAAAGCCTCTGTTATTTAAATAATGAATGCTTTTATGTCAGTCTCATGAAAAATGTTCCCTTCCCTTCATTCACGCCTGACAGTGAAACGCAAAATTTGCGTCACAGAAAATGTAATAACCCATGCAAATTTTATGCATTTTTATTTTAGAATGATGTATCAAATGTAATTCTCCTTTGCTGATCTGCAAACAAATGATAAATGCATTTTGTGTGGTCAAATGGGGTTATTGCAATAGGGATCCATAATGGGGATCATTATCACGGAATGAAGTTGCCAGCATGTGGTTGTGAGATTATTTTAATGTGTAAAACTATAGTTTGCTCCTCTTTTAAAAATGCTGGTGTTTGGTTGCAGTACAGATAGTACTGGCTGGCTTGGCATTCAGGGTTGTGTCTAGAAGCATACATTTCCTCTTCATGCTTCATCTAAATAATTATTAACATCTCAGAGATATGCATTGGTGTCCATAATCTTATACACAGATTTGTCTTTGTGCATATAAGTAATGTGTATATGCAGTATGCTTGACTTTAACAACAGGAAAAGAAGTATAATGTGGTATGAACGCCTTTCATCTCAGATGTTGAAATTTGGTTTGAAATGAATGTTCAACTAAATTTACAATGATTGGCATTTGAATTCTGCCTGTGGCATTCAAATGGCGCTGTCCTTCATGAGAAATGTTTATTAGTGTAATCACGCTTTTTGGCACTTCTCATTAGTCAACTTACAGTTAAAGGTAAACTAGTTAAACTTGACAGCTGGCAAACACATTTTTCACCCGGTTGTGATGCCTCCAAGGCTATATAGGATAGTAGAGTTTATTTCTTATTGGCTTTTTATTGGCTTTTCAAAATTCCATTGGATATCGTGATCTACTCACAGATGAGTGTGTTTTTTTTGTGTTTGCCTCGTGTGACACGCGCCTGCTGATTTTTCACTACGGAAGTGGCTTTGTTGGTTTGCATGTCGGCCTGTGATATTAAACTTGCATGTTTGTTTTTTTCTCTTAGGTCTATGACATTGTTCCATTTCAATGTCGGCTTTGCTAATCTGCAGGGAAAAAATTATTTCTGTAACTTAAAAACAATGGCAGCAGGGTGGTTTCGAAGCTTAACAGGAACTTCCAGTTTGTTGCGGGCTGGTCTCTGTGGTTACCATGATGAATCGTTTAAGAAACAGGCTTATTACTAGTTTGTGAGTGAGACTGAAGGAGCGGCCCATGCAATGCTAAATGCGCAGTGGTTTAGATGCCATTCAAAGTGCTAAGCACCATTCCGGTTGAGGGAGTTTAAGTGTAGAATCTGTCCCTCAGCTCCCAAGCCTCCACTCACCCCTGCATTCAGAGGTATTCCTATTGTTGGTGACCTTTTTGCACACACCCCGAGTTGGAGGCCTGGTGACAGTCTTCATGGTAATCCCTAGACTGTCTCTCGACAGAGAACGTCCCCCAGAGAAGGTCTTTGTGCTGCCTTTTGTCACTCTTATCTCTGACCCACAGTTGCTGAGGCCCACTGCCCCACAGATATATCGGGCAGTGCTCCTGTGGTTGACACAAAACTGTTGGAGCTTACGCTGAGATCCAGTGCCTGTTTTTCCATGCTCATCCTCTGTGCCAGAGCTGATGCTTTGCCCCCTGAGGCAAGGGTGGTTCGGTTGATAATATTGTCCTCACATTTTGACTTCACTTCAATATTTCAGCCGTGTTTTTATATCTTAGGGGGAGCACTGCCCATGTAACCTTGATATAGCTACTTAACTTGGATTTATCCTGTAAATACCCAGCTATATGAACTGGTAAAGTTTCAAATTGTACGTTATCACACAGTGCTTAGATTTTCACTCATCCGGAATTGTTTTACCGAACAATCCCACGTCATTTGACCAGAGTAAGCTAAGGGCGTCTGTTAAGCAAGTAAATAATGTTATGTAATATGAGTAAATAATGGAGCATTTGAGGTTGGGCACATGCTTCAGGGTGTGCCAGCTGGCTTCCACCTAATTTTTAACCAAGTTCAGAAGCTAGAACCAGTACCCCACATATTAATTTTGTGGGTTATACTCATGCAGGTTGATTGTCTCCTTACAAATCAAATCCATTTCTGGGATCAGGTTTGACCTTGACAGTTGGTAAGCAGACAGGTTGTGACCTGATGATGAAGGAGAAACGAAAATGTAGAATGCTTGCAGGTTATTTATGCAACATGCTCAGTCAGTGACGGATGAAGATTCATGAAAATGGATTGCTGTAAGGTTGCCGTAGGAATTGTATTATATTTCTGCTTTCATTTCCTGCTTTAACATAGACTGCAAAGACCTGAATCTAAAGCAGACTTCAGAAGGTAGGACAGAGGTCTAAGGATAACCACAGAGTAGAAAGCCTCTGTGTACTTAATTCTGCCTGCCTTGATACCAGCTTTCACTGTTAACACTTTGTAATGGTCATGCAATGAAGCCATTGACTTTTATCTGAATGTGACTGGACGTTTTTTGAAGTTGATGATAATCACATGTGACCACAGGCCAGACACCATGGTCATTTTCAGCTTATTGGCACTGATGGTTTGCCTGCTAGACAATGAACAGTGGAATTTACGTGAACACAAGAGATAATCCAGCATTTTAGTTAATCATGCGTGAAAATTCATGCTTTTGTTTAAGGAAGGAAAGTCATTCCCTGCCATTATGCTCCAAAAGAAAAGTGTATGTGTTTGCTAAAAAACTAAGTGTTTCCATCCCAAAGGATCTCTGCAGGCATGCGCTCCATTTAATGCTCCAAATGCAGTTGAAGGAAGATTTCCACTAAGTGTGTTTTCCCATTTGTTTGAATGAACCTCTCTGGCCCCTCACTGTAACAAACCCATGGCAATTTTGGATCAGGCTGAATCCAATGGCTGGATGCATGCTGCTGTGTGTCTCTTGAATGTAGTCTTATTGAGGCCAGCTGCATGCATTTTATTTTCTTGGATCACATGTGTGGCATTTTAAACAGTTCAAAATTGCATTCATAAAGAAATTTGATATTTGGATTTTGTCTAAAGTTATAACCTAAAGGTTTGAAAGCTGTATGGATAAATGTATGAGATTTTGGTCAGTCCTGTTTTAAAATCTAAAGGAATAGTAAAATCTCTGAAAGTCAAAGTGGCTATAAAAGGATTTGGTTTTTATGATGCGGTTTTCAGTTTTCAGCTGGCAGCCTTGTGACTTTAGTATGTTGGTGTTATCATATAGGAGGATTCACCCTTTAGTAGGACCATATTTGCATCATGTTATTGGTTGTTCATCTGAGGCTGACTGAGGATTGAACATTAGTATTGCAAGTCATCCCCTGTATATTCATTTTCAAGCATAAAAACACATGTTATGGAATAAGCAGTTCACATCCAAAATGTCTACAAGCACTGGGTGTAGTCACTCCCTGTACCAGTGTGGGAATCTGTACTGAAGATCATTTCTATTTTTAATCAGTCTCCTCTAATTGTGTCTTCTTGGATACTTTCCTACTTTTGTGCCACCCTTGCCTGCAATGCTGCTGTTGATCAGGTATATTTGCCGGATCAACTGGCTTTTCTGTGTGCAGAGCTACTCTTGACTAGTGTCATCCCTCTACTGGCAAGTTTGTGCTGTCACTCTTACAGAGGCCTGCTGTGTTTTGTTCTATCAGAGACCCTAAACCCCTGGTGCATGCACACAGTACTGATGATGAAACAAAACCTCCGGAACAGGATCAGGACTGATAGAACAGATCCTAATTAAGCATTAGCATAGAGGAGTGGTACTCGCATATGGATAGATTGATGGAAGAATTCCAAGTCGTGTGTGTGTGCATGTATGTATCTTAATAGAGCCCAAAAATAAGTTATAAAGTGGTTTAACTTTAAGTTATTAAAGTTGTTTTTTTTTTAACCCTGCCAGAACACTGAGAGACCGAAGAAATTGTCTTAAACCACCTTGAAAAGGGCCAAAAAATAAGACGCCTGCTATAATGCAATGTAGTGCATTAATTCATCGATCTCAAATGATGGCTTGTTAAACAGTATATATACTCATTTTATGAGAGTGTAATTTTTTTAAATTTATTTGACAATTGTCGCTCAAGGCAGACTTTCAGCGTGCAGACAGGCGGTTTACACTACCCCTCCATGGTGTGTGATTTAAAGCCGTTATATACTTCACAGCTCGTATGGTGTAATGCGGATTTAGTCAAAATCAAAAAGCCTTTAAAAAAACGTAAGTTTTTTTTGTTGTTGCTGCGATTCATATACACATTCCAGTCCAACGAGTGTGGCCTATTCTTGAACAGAAAAAAAGACTAAGACTTCGACCAATCAACACGCTTCCTCTGGACGCGCTGTAAAATATATAGATATATATATAAATATGTGGCAGTTTATTTCACCACTACCGGGAATACACAGTCGCATCCGCATCTGACTCCGGATTTCAGATTAACGAAACGTCAACAGCAAGTTCTGTAAGTACAGTTTTTTTTTCACAAAACAGTAGTAAAACTAACGCGTTTCTTCGTAAAACTTTTTCATATTTTCTTCATTGGTCTGATGCGTTGTACTCTTTGGTGTTGCGAGATTGAAAAATATTTGGAAACTCATGCTATTCTGATGGAAACCGTTTATTTTATTTATATATAATTTTAAAGTTGTTGGTTTTGTATATTTGCAGCTTTAATTTGCATTAAATCATGGCAATTTTTACTTTTTATTTTGTTTGACGCCATCATTCAGTGTCCAGATTTGTATTCGCTGTCGTCCTTGTAGTGAGGAATTGAACACAAATTACAGATAAACGTCAGTTTTTGAACGATTAATCTTTTCTATACGACAATGTTCTTGAATGGACGGAACCTTTTCAGCGGAGCCTGTTATTGCGCGATAACATCGTATCTAGCGACTAACTGGTATCAATGTTTAGCACACCAGGCTGTAATTTATGCCTATGACTATTAAAACGTATCCCTAAAACCTTTCACATGGTTGTGTGTTAATACATTTGCGAGAAGTTATTTTCGCTTACATCCCGATTACGTCTGCAGAAGGGAACATACTGATGGTTGTTTGCATATAAACAAATCTTGGATGGATGTGGTTTAAATGTCCTGTTAAAGAAAGTCTGTCTCGATGATGTTCATCGTTTTTGTGATTTTAAAGATGCGATTTTTTAGATACATCATGAATAGATCCATAATAAAACTTTTCACTCTTTATCCATTTAGCCATTATTTAGCCTTTTCCCGTTACGTACATAGTCATTTCTGTTGTTAACGTCTAACTGTATATCTTAGTGTTATGTTGAAATTTGGCTGAAGTTGCACACCGTGTGGATTTTAGGATCATGGGTGATGTTTTTGGCAAGCGGTCTGTATGCATCTATCATGTCTGCTGGGAGAGCACATTCACTGCCTGCACAGCAGAATTGAATTACATCTTGCACTGTTATGGTGGACAGGCAAATCTGATTATGCTTGGTCCTCCCGACTTCCCTAAAGGGGAAGTGCAGTTTTTGCAGAGAGGAGAGTTCTTCCTGGTTCTCCTCAGCCACAGGATGGGAAGAGGGTGTACACAAGGGACAGTTGGCTGGGCAGGGCAGGGCAGGGCAGGGCTGGGTTTAGGCATGTGTAGTAGCTGCAGACATGTTGGATAGCTTTGGCCCTTCCTGCCCTGCAGACTGCTCTGCTAATGCATGATTTGAGCTAGATTTGACTTTGTCACATTACATTGAACATTTGTTATATAGTTCATTTGTTTACCCTTTAAATAATTAAGAAAAAAAGATTTAAATTGTGGAAATGACAACCTGGAATGAATGGGCGCTGTGCTTACCTTATCAGCAAACTGGGGCGTTTCCCTCTGCAAGCTGCCTGCATGATCAACACTTGTATGGCCGCTTTACAGAAGTTAGAGTTAATTTGGGCTGCAGTGTGTACTCGGGCTGGTCACCAAACCAAACCCATGTTCTTTTTCAAGTAAAATTGTGCAACTATCAGATACTTCTGGGTTCCTGAAATAAATATTAATTGTTGCTGATGGTTAACATCTCTATTTCAGGGTACCAGGGTTGTGATGATAACCGAGAATTTTTCATTGTGTGTGCAGGGACACAGCTGAAGAGTATTACCATGTGGCTATTGCCCCTTGATAACTTAATTAATGAGAATGATTTTACATTATTCTTGGTATTGGTCTCAGTGTAACAAAACTCTGCTCTGATTTCATGGACGTTTTTAACATGGTTGCTACCAGAGTTCATAGCCTCAGGTTCGGAAGGTAATTTCTGTAAACATAATTTTAGAGCTGGGATAATTAATCGAGTTACTCGAGTCATGGCGATTATTTTAATACTCGACAATCTTTTTGGTATTCGAGTAATCGCCTTAACATATGCATATGGTATATTAACAGCTACATTCACGTCAAGCGCGTTCTCAAAAAAATATGTTCACTTGCTCTTATCTTGGCAGGAATACTGAACAGCAGATCGGTATTAATTATTTGAGCGAGTGAAGGCGATATATTATTAAAAGATGGAGACAAAAAATAAGATGACCGTTTTTGTGTTTCGAAAAAAAAACCCACACATACATTTTCTGCTATCCTTTGACTTTCCCGGTTTTCTTTTAGTTAAATAAAACCCGTTTGTATCAAATTGAAAGATATGCTAGTGTTTTTACATAGCAACCTTGCATAATGTGTTTTTCAACATGTTGTGTCATGTTCATTTGTTCATGTGACAACAAGATTAAATAATGAGCACAGTTTCAGAAGAACTTTAGAAAAGGTTCAGTAATTTTGTAATGCTAAAAAAAGACCCACAGTACTACAGACTTTTGTGTATAGTGAATAGTGTCTGTTAACTATTTTTGCCAATAAGTTATTGACTTCTTTAAAGGTTAATGAGTTAATGAGACTTCAAAAGAATTTTGCTGCACTTGTTCTGCAAACAGCAAAAATTCCAAGTAGGTAGAAGTGACAAGAATTAAGTTTTACAATTGCTTTCCAAGAATTCAGGGGCAAATTTTGTACCGTAGTTATTTATGTGAGAAAGCATTTTCTGAGTAATAAAACTGTGGGGGAGAGACTGAGACTTGCTATTTTAGATTTTAGAATCTTGCGTTTACAGTTCTGTTTTTCTCCCCGTTTGAGAAAGGATTGGCAAAGCTCTTCACTAAAGGTAACTTTCTGGGATACTCGTCAAATCTTACATCAAAATGTAAACTCGGAGGGAATATTTTAATACTATACTTTGAAAAGCGGAGTGAAAAATTTTAACATTCTTCAGCACAGGAAATTCCTGAAGTCTAAGCAATTTCCTGTAGTAAAATGTGTTTTAAAACCATAAACATTATACTTTATTTATATTTTTATATATATTATTATATACGTTATATATCTTATACCCCTAGATATACATCTTATACCCCTAGATATAAATCTAGGATCTTCCTGAATTCCAATCCCTCTTTTCTCAGACCATGGTGTCCCACAAGGAATTTGAGACTGCTGGGAAGGAGGTGGGCCTCCAGATCTGGCGAATCGAAAACATGGATCTTAAGCCCGTCCCAAAGGCCTTGTTTGGCAACTTCTACACCGGCGATGCCTATCTGCTCCTTTACACCACCGCTGCTCCATCTTACAGCCTTCACATGTGGTTGGGTGAGCATACTGCTTTATTCAGTGCCATCATCCACAGGATATGTAGCAATGACCCTGGGCAGATCTTCACATAGTAAAACCCAGATGGGTTACGGCTTGGGTTTTAGACTTTTATGTACAAAGGAGTCCTTAGTGTTTCAAAATAAAGTCTAATAAAAATCTTAGTTATCCACTTGTCCAGGACATTCATCAAATGTAGATGATAAAAAAATAGTTGTCTGTAATGGCAGACATGCTACACCCTTTTCAGATTTATTTTATGCGTATTGATGCTAGAAATGTGTAGGCATGGTTATGATCTGTCCAACCTCTTGTCGTCTGTTGGTGAAGCTCTACACAGGAAGAGACGAAGAGAGATTACAGGGCATTGTCTGCAGTGGGTATAGCCGTTTATATGGTCTGGAGATGAGTCCTTATAAGGTTTCTGTAGAGTTTCTCCTTTCAGTAGTGAGGCTGAACCACAATCACAGAGGGCCGGTAGGGCAATTGCTCACACACACAGTGGACAGTCTGTCTCTTTACAGATGAAAAACCGGAAGTTTGCTGCGCTACCTGTTCCCCATTTGCGCTGATACCAACAGTCTTCAATTTTGACTCATGGCGAGCATTTTAGCTTTTATTGATGCGTTGCCCTCGTTTTGCGATGACAAGGAGAAACTTAAGTGCTTTTTGCCAGTTTGCGTGCACATCTCTGCACTGTAACTTTCAGTGCAGTCAATTAATCGACAGACTGTAAAGTCTTATCGTGTAGCGTGCTTGTGGTTTCCTCTGAAAGGGTGGCATTGTATGTTATGCAGAGTGTTTGGGTGCATGTGGTCGTGCATAAGTCACGGCAGTCTCTTGCTTAACACGAGTCTGCGGTTTTCATAGGTGCATGACAGTTTCTTAGCGGAGTCCTTTTAGCCACCATTTTACATTGAGGGATACGTGTCTGGCGTGAAGGTACAGCAGGGGTACCGCTGCTCAGGCCTGCACCGGTGACCAACAAGTCCAGTAACTCACCCACTGTGCCACGCATTCACCCCTTGTGTGTGGGGGGCATAGTGCAGAGGACAGCGCTGAACTCTCCTTGCTCACGCCACCCCCTCTGCTCTCATAGGTAACGAGTGCTCTCAAGACGAGAGCGGTGCCGCTGCCATCTTTGCGACCCAACTGGACGACTTCTTGGGCGGCAAGCCCGTGCAGTACCGGGAGGTGCAGAACAACGAGTCACTGCCCTTCCTGGGCTACTTCAAGTCAGGAATCAAGTACAAGGTGAGCTCCCGCAGTTGCAGAGCTCCCGTTATAAAGCATTAATGTATACCACATTAATTAAAACCAATGTTGTTTTGTTTCATTACTGTACAGACAAAGCACAGAATGCTTTGGTATTTTTGATCATTTACTTTCAGCTAGACTCAATTTTATCCAAGACACGACTGATTTAGAGCAGTATGCCCATTTTGTTCATATTCTTTTTCTCAGTTTTTCGCAGTTTATCTTTCATGTCTTTTGACTTTGTTTCACGTATTTGTTTCACATATTTATTAACTAACTATTTATTAATTAAGTAAAAGTCAAATTGCTACTCCCAAAGAGTCAAAATAATGGGATACTGCAGTTCTAATGCAGTGTGAATACACTATTTTAAAACCCAGATTAATAATTAACAAACCTCCTAGCTTTGAGCCATAGAGAGTCCGCACTGAAAGACTAGGTGTAATAGCTGGTGTATTGCAGAGACAGAGGTGGTCACATTTCAAAGGCAGGCTTGTTGGAACCCTAACAACAATCGGTGACTCCTGAAACATGGAACCCCTTTGGGTGGCCTCCTGTTTTCCATTTAGAATACCGCTATAAAACCTTCCTGGTTGTTTTATGTGAAGCCCCATTTGCTAATTAGAGTTTGATCAAATTCTTGTCTTTGGAGGCTTTTGCTTTTTAAATCATGCCGTGTGTCCTTAAAAAAGAGGTCACGCAACAGCCATTACTCCTGTTGTGCAGTTATGTAACATTCTTTCCACAAAACCATGGGATTGCTTCGGAAAATTTTCTTGGTGCCTAAAAGAAAGTGGAAAACTAGCCTATTAGCAAAAGGGGAAATCTGTTTGCAATTCCGCATGGCCTTAAGTAACTACAAAAATACCATATGGAAACAATGTGCTGAGGTTAATGGGGAAAACTGTATAGCAGCAGAACCGTTGACTCGTGTAGGGTTTTTGCGTTTAGTTAATGTTCAGAGCATGCCATTCAGTCCTTTAATTAGAGCCATTTACGGTGAGGGTATCATTAAGCTAGTTTAATTATTGCATTTGAATTGGAAAACTATAATGAGCACAACAGAACAAGTTTAAACCCTACTCCACCAGTGGGAATTGAGAAAGACTTGTATACAGCATTGGATACTTGATTGATTCCTGTTCCATTGTTAACCCTGCCCTCGTTTGGCAGCAAGGAGGAGTGGCCTCTGGCTTCAACCATGTGGTCACCCATGAAGTAAACGTGAAGCGCCTGTTGCACGTCAAGGGCCGGCGTGCCATCCGGGCTACTGAGGTGGGCCTGTCATGGGCCAACTTCAACCAGGGGGATTGCTTCATCGTGGACCTGGGCAAGGTGAGTGTTTGTGAGGGAAGGCCGCTGCACACAAGGTTACCTATTCAGGTCAAGTGAGTTAAAGCTGGTACCTCAGAAAGAATAATTGTATATTTAGTGTCTTCATATGGTTCACTGTAACTTTTTTGGGTTATTGCGTAGTATTGCTCTGACCACTATTGCATTTTAGACAGTACTTGTTAATATTTCTGTTAGGTCACTTACCTGATCATCTCCCAGAGTGTGGTAGCCCACATGCTGGTTATATCCAGAGAGATTCATTTTAGCATCGTCTTTGCCATTCCCTTCTGCCAGGACATCTACCAGTGGTGCGGGAGCGAGTGCAACCGCTTCGAGTGCCTGAAGGCCACCCAGGTAGCCATTGACATCCGCGACAACGAGCGCAATGGCCGCGCCTCCCTGCAGTTGGTGGAGAACGGGGGAGAGCCCCAGGCGCTCATCGATGTGAGTAGAAGAAGCCCAACCCATTTTGCCCCCTGTGATGGTTTTTTAATTAAAGTAACCCTTACAGACAAGATAAGAAAAAGACTGTGGTTGCTTTGTTTAGGCCATTTGTTTGGGCCATTTGCCAAGATTGGGGTAAAAAGCCCTCCTACCAACACTTGACATCTGATGGAAGCTACTCACAGGGCATTTTGGGGTTAATTTCAAATCCTGTGTTTATTTTTAGGTTCTGGGTCCCAAACCCAATATCCCACCTGGGACTCCTGATGATGAGGCTGTCGATACATCCAATCGTAAAAAGGGGACTCTGTATATGGTAACTGAAGTCTCAGCATTGTTGCAGCTAGTTTGTAGCTATGACCGACCTTGGTCAGAATGTTGTATTTAAAACTGAATGTCTACACTCTACAGTTAATTAATTTTTAATAGTCATGACTATTACTTATTACTTATTATATCATAAATTCAGTATTGTAAAAAGTGTAGGCACTCTGGTTATGAACAGTATTTAGCATTGATGCTAACTCTTGTCTCTGGAACAGGTGTCCGATGCATCTGGCTCCATGAATACTTCATTAGTGGCCCAGAGCAGCCCCTTCAAACAGGTGATGCTTTCCCCTGATGAGTGTTACATCCTGGACAACGGGGTGGACAATAAGATCTTCCTGTGGAAAGGTACAGTACTTCAAAATGCTCTTTCAAAGCCATCTGAATTGTTCACGCCATGAGTGGCTGTATGGTAACTGGGGACTGAGACATGCACTGCTTCCTGTCTTAGGACCTAAAGCCAACACTGCCGAGCGCAAGGCAGCCATGAAGACCGCGGAACAGTTTGTTAATGAGAAGAAATATTCCAAGAACATCCAGGTAAACTTGTTAGATAAAACCTAAGACTATTAAAATTTTTGCTCATGGGGAGTCGGCCAAATGACATGTGTGTGAATAGTTCTTCCTCCTGCCCATGCCCAGTGTAGTGTGTCTGTTCTCCACAGATCCAGGTGATGCCAGCAGGGGGTGAGACCACACTCTTTAAGCAGTTCTTCTCCGACTGGAAGGACAAGGATCAGACCACGGGCCCCAGCAAGGCCTACACCATAGGGCACATTGCGCACGTGAAGCAGATCCCGTTTGACGCCTCCTCGCTGCACTCCAACAATACCATGGCCGCCCAACATGGCATGGTGGATGATGGTTCTGGGAAAGTCCAGGTAGACACAATCGTACAGTACAGAAGACCTCTGAAACTCCAGTAAAGCCCATATTTAATCCGTTTGGCCTGTTCTATAAGACCACATTTAGAAAGTTGTGACTTAGAGGCCTTCTTAATCATCAGTGCCCATTCTCCTGAAGATCAATGCCTATGTAATTTTAGTTTGTTTTAGTCCAGATAAATCACAGACTCATAATTAAAGAAAGCTTAATGCTAGTCACAGAAGGGATTGTATGATGGCTTCTGGTATTTGTAGATCTGGCGGGTTGAGGGCGGGGACAAGGTTGCTGTAGACCCCTCCTCCTACGGCCAATTCTTCGGAGGAGACTGCTACCTCATCCTGTACAGCTACAAACAGGGGAGCCGAGAGCAGCACATAATCTATACCTGGTGGGTTTACAAGGTTTGGCCATAGGTAGAATGGAAGTGCATATACACAGCTTCCAAAACACTACTGCACATTAACCCTGTCTATGGGGATTGGTTATCTGGAGTAATCAGTTCTACCGTCTGACCTTTGCTCTAATCCTGACCTGGAGATTGTAAAGTACACAGGTTAAAGGTTCATAATCCTGCATTTCCACCCATTTAAAAAATTCTGCCTTGCAGAACCAGGTTTCAAGCCTGTTCTTTGTCGAAGCATAGCAACATTAGCTACAGTACCCCTGGGAGTTACAGCGATCCCTGCAATATTGTATGTTTCAGGCAGGGGCTGAAGTGTACCCAGGACGAGCTGGCTGCCTCTGCCTTTCTCACAGTCAAGCTGGATGACTCTATGGGGGGGTCCCCAGTGCAGGTGAGCCTTGACCCTTTCACATCCAATTCTCATCCCTCTGCTGCTCTTCTGTCTGTTCATGTATTACTGGCTGTGAGCTTTCCTAGATCAAAATATTTAAAATGCTGTCTTGTGCAGCTTTCTTGGGACATAATGGTGTGTAATTACCGTAATTAACACGTGGTCATTGGCAGGTTCTGCCACCAGACCACCAGAGGATACTTGTTAGTAAGAATGTGTGTAATCTAAATTGGAGTGCAATGTAAAAGAAAGAGCAATTCATGAGTTTGATTTCCAATATTTTTTTGACTATGATAATACTGCATGGTTCCAGGAGCCCATGCCTGTAGGTCAAGTGAGGGGGCTATGGAGTGTGAAAGAGTGGAGGGGCTTTGTGTCATCTTTCTCAGTTGCAGCCAGGATCACCCAAAGTCATGCCAGGTCTCAGCTTGTGGTGCTATTTCCGCTCCTCTTCCCACACAGGTGCGTGTAACTCAGGGCCAGGAGCCGCCCCACTTGATGAGCCTGTTCAAGGGCAAGCCCATGATCATCCACAGCGGTGGGACGTCCCGTAAGGGGGGTCAGACCCAGTCTGCCACCACACGCCTCTTCCACGTCCGCCAAGGCTCCACCCGCGCCACCCGTGCTGTGGAGGTCAGCCACCAACGTTGTTTTACTGTCAGCCATATTACATAGGAAGCATAATCAAGAGGCAGAGGTTTCCGTGGTAGCTCCAGAGATAAATTTGTGTAAAAGCTCATTATTAACAGAAGGAACAGTTCTGTAAAAGCTCAGAGCACCTTTTCTTTCAGTAATAAGATTAGAGCATCATTATTTTGCCAATTATTTGGGGAAAGTTATGAAGGCCAATGATGCTATGAATTTTCATTAACCACTGCAAATCCCTGAATAGCAAAAGTGATTAGATTCATTGATGAGCATTAACCGGGCATTACTGAGACCCTCTGATCATCTCCTGTTAGGTGAAGCCCTCTGCTGCTGCCCTGAACACCAATGACGTGTTTGTGCTCAAAACCCCTGAATCCCTCTTCGTGTGGAGGGGTGTGGGTGCCGGTGAGGAGGAAAAGGCCGCTGCCAAGCATGTTGTCAGGTTCCTGGGCGGAACTCCCACCGAGGTGTCCGAGGGAAAGGAGCCAGGTGGGTGTCCTTGTGATACACGCTTCTGGGCAGCTGAGAAATGGAACAGGACTGTAAACAGGAAAGGCTTCACCCATTCTGCATGACCCGTGGCTCATAGCCAACACACGCTTTTACAGTTTTATTAGTATTCAAGTAAAATGGAAAATAACAATGGTAACACATTTAATCACTTTGTCATTTTATAAAATATTCTTGGTCCTAACAGTTTTGGGAAAGAACCACGGTAAATAAATAAAAATTAAGTTGAATAATGAGTCATTATTGCTAACTAGACTTGAGTGCTAGACTTGAGTGTTATTATATTAATAATATTTATCTGGATCCTGGGCTGTCATTGTTTTCAGTTGGAAACTACATCTGTTTTACTTTGGTAATTTCCATTTGAGTTTGATGTTAGATTATGAGGAAATAAGTGACTATAATATAACATTCAGGCGTGAAGTGAAGTTAATGACGTGTTTGAGGAGGATGTGCCTATTTATACCACCTTTGCTGTAAGAAATGTGTTTTTCCCAGCTGGATTCTGGTCCGCTCTGGGTGGAAAGAAGGAGTACCAGACCTCCAAGAGTCTGCAGAAGGTGGTCAAGCCCCCTCGACTCTTCGGCTGCTCCAACAAGACTGGGCGGCTCGTTGTAAGCAGAGAGAGGAGTCTCGCCGTTGCTCACATGCTGGTGCCGCCTAGCAGCCAGAGGGGGGTTGCTGTTGTTGCCAACATGATGAGCTTTCTCTCTCTATCCCCCACAGGCGGAGGAGGTTCCAGGAGAATTCACTCAATCGGACCTGGCCAGCGACGATGTCATGCTGCTGGACACTTGGGATCAGGTGAGTCGACCAGTGCTGACATTTTGACATTTGCTTTTGATACCTGTAGCCATAATTTTATGCAGTAAGGGTAATCGATATTTCACACAGACTGAGTGCACCGTCCAAGGTCCTGCTCAGGGTGCTATTCACTCACATCATTCTCTCCTCTGGCAGATTTTCCTCTGGATTGGCAATGAAGCCAATGAGGCAGAGAAGACTGGGTCTCCAAAAATTGGTGAGCTGTAGGCACTCGTAGAGGGGCATTAACACTGTCATTAGCACATTAGCACTGTAGAATTTGTGAAAAGTGGAACACCCAGTTTTATCGCTTTAGTGTTATCTTTATTGAAAGTGTTTGCATTTACATACAGATTCACAGGAATCATTATATATCATTTAGTACAGACCATTTTTTAAGAACAGAATTTTCAGGGAATATTTGTTACTTTCTTAACATAATCCGTTTTTTTCCTGCACAATGCATTAATCTGTCCTCCTAGCCCAAGAGTATGTGGACACGGACCCTTCCGGCCGTCGTGGTGTGCCCATTGTCACCATCAAGCAGGGCGCCGAACCACCTATTTTCACCGGCTGGTTCCAGGCCTGGGACGCCCACATGTGGGATACAGACCCCCTGGAGCGTATTCGGGCTAATGTCTAAACCCTGCTAAGCCCCCCTTTCCCCCACGTCCACTGTACTGTGGACCGGCCGCGTATGCAATCTCACATTCCTATCTATAAATAACCCCAGTTTATCAGATAGTGGCCTTAGTTACTCATCCCCACTGTGTGTTCCGACATACCAGAAACATAATGAATAGTCTTAATTGCAAGTTGGTTTTACTTTTTTAAATATGCAATACTTTTATTTACCTATCCTCTTTTCTAAAGTGGGGTCACTATGGCTTCTGTCAGAAAAGATTTGTGCCAAAACTCTGCTTCGCCATGGCCCCATGTAGAGTATTGGTCAGCAACCGGGGTTCCCTAGAGCCACAGTGTCTTTGTTTTATTTTCAACTCATCTCTGAGTTTTTAAATCAGTCCTTTTATTTGTACTGCAAAGGATCTCACCTGTTGTTTCCAAGTGTAAGTCTGATTCTCATGGGAGGCAGCTCAAAACCCACAGACACTGTGGCACTTGAGGTACAGGGTTGGTGTAGAGATCCAAAATGATTTAACTTGCAAATGCATGGAATCAGATCTTTGCCTATTTTTTTCTGTCAAAAAGCGGTATTTGTTTTTATGTAAATGTCTTGCTAAGTTTGCAACTCACCTATAAGCCTATAAGTCCATTATAATGCAGCTGGATTTTTAGTGGTATATCTCACTCAGATAAATCATAGTTTACTAAAACTTTTTACTCCGTTTCTGATGCCTTTTGAATGTAATGGTGTTCGGTTTTTAATAAACCACTTGCATTTTGTCCTCTAAACGTGTTTCGTTTATTCTTCACTCACAAAACCAGGGAAACAATGGTGCATTAGGCGTGGCCAACTTGCCTTTATCTATGAAGCAACATGAATCAAAACCACTGGATGATTTAATTATACCAGAAGTTGTTCTTTATGATTGGCAAGCAAAACAAGAGTTTTAAAATATCAATAGAGTATAATGGAAATAAGGACTGTTAATACAAAATTAGATATTTGTTCCTGTTGAGCAGGTGCGAGAGGGTTGGCTGACTGTTATGTTAGCCATGATGACTGGATTGTGATGCAAAGTATCAAGTATAAACATGATGTAGTGCCTAAAAAGCAAGTACACTCCCACTGTTTTTAGTCATTATTATCGACCTGGGACCCTGATCCTGATCGTGCAGTATTGAACAAGGTGGTTAACAAGGTAAATACCCCAGCAGAACATGGGTTATGTGGGCATACGTGAGTTGAAATGGCACAGCCCCAGGGCTGGGGTTTAACTGATCCATTTGTTGGATCACTCCTGAACTGGGCACGCCTCAGTGAACCACAGAGATGTGTTGCTGCAGCCCAACTGACTGCCGATAAGGATGTTAACTGTGCAGTCAATGTTTTGATAGTACAGAATATAATTAAACGAGTCCTGTGGTTTAGAGAAGAGAGGTTTGCAACTAGATCACATTGCCTGCTGAGTAACAGGAGTCTTGGAGTGACACAGAGTTCGAAAAGCACTGTCCGGGTAAGGGAAGCAGGGAATTGTCAGGTTAGTTGTTTAGTCTCTAACTCAACTCTCACTCTGATTATTCATTGAGGCCGATTACAAGGATTTAATTTGATCCGGAGTGTAGAGATTAAGTATGTTGTGAAAAACTTGGTGTAGTTCAGAGATCCAGTATGACAGGAAGGGCAGATACGTTGAGGTTAGCAGATGTTTGTTGTAAATAAGTTTTTTACAAGGGTGAAGGAAAGTATCCACAATACCCGCAATGCATTAATGTCACAACTGAACTCCTAATAATGATGGTGGTTTCATAACAGCAAGTCATAAAAATTTTAATTTTATGATATCTATAACTAGATATCTATAACTAGATATATTGATAGGCCAAATCTTATTGATTTAACGGTACAGCATGTGGTGCAGTGGTCAAGGCACTCTACTTGTAACTGGTTGGTAACAAGTTCAGACTTATAGAGTGCTTCTACTGTTGAACTTCTAGACAAATTACTAAACATCAAAAGATTCAATAAGTGACTATAAAATTATGAGCTGTGAAAGTTGCTTTGAGAGTATTCTGCTACATAGTTACCTTCAGCAGGTTCAGTACCAAGCACTATCGCCAGTATCATGCGGTCAGATTGTACTATAAAAAACGCTAGATTGCTTCCCTGTAAGTCCATGTGCACCATCTGGAGGCTTTGTCTGCAATTCTTCTCCTTTGAAGTTCCCATCCTACCAACCACAGAACCACATGGCATGCAGGAATGCTAAACAGACCCCAAGGCGGAATACGACACCACACCCTTCCCAGCATTCTAATTCTCATTTTTTAATAGCTAAGAGATTTTTTGTTTCTCACAGATATGAAGAACACACTCCAGACCCAAATTTGATAAAAACCCATTATCAAAATGTGTCCAGAGGCTCAAATATCTTCTTAAAGCGACAGTGTACCTCTTGATTTCTAAAGCAGTTCATGTGGAAATCTGGGGGGGGGGGGGGGGGGGACATTAAATGCA